>JAMKCH010017581.1:0-88578 GCA_023653785.1 Ophioderma brevispina | reverse complement strand
GAGAAGAATGGAAGAAGAGGAGAGACAGGAAGAAAGGAGAAGAAGATAAACAGCATATAGCAGAATACTACTGTCCGTTTCACGGGCATAGTAAGAACATTGTCAGGAAGAAAGGTTTGCGTTTGTAATAAGGAACAAAGTGCAATGGCGTTGAAGCGGGAAAGAATATGGGAAGGAAAAGTATGAGGAAAAGGGGAAAATAACGCTGAAAGAGTTATGCGATGAGAAGTCCTTCGTGTTGTCCTTCGTTTAACTCTCCGGATTGTAAAAACTGTAGCGTACGAAATGTAAAACTATGACCAGCGATATTTAATTTATTCAATATTAAGAGTATCGTACTAATAGCCAAAGTGACCAATGTAATTCAAATATACCAAAAGAAGATGCAGAAGTATCCTAACATCGATCAGTATCTGTTTTACCGTGTTCTCAAAAGCAGAATGGAGAAGGGAACTATGAAGGTAAACTAGTATTTTATCGCTGTATACTATATATTGATAAACATAAAATCGAACGCAAAACAGTTTGCCCCGACTTTCATCGAATCATTTATACTTCTATGGCAAAAGCTAATCTAGTAGATAAAGTTAATCAAGCCACAGAGCTGAACGAAATATTGGGAATATTTTGGGATTTTTTAAGGCCTCTCCTGTTATTACGAACGATCACATAGTTTTAACACAGTATAGGTATTGTAGTGGAATGGTTTAAAAAGTATCTAAGTAATAGAAACAAATATGAGTTTTGTTTTTATATTAAATCCGATCTTCAACAACATTACTTGTGGCAGTCCCTCAAAGGCTCCATTCTGTGACCGGGTTTTATTTAATTGTATATTAATGTCTTACTACACTCGCCAGTTCTAGATTTTAGTTTATTCGATTTGACGACACTGAAAACTGATTCACAAATCCCCTAACCAATTATTGTAAACAATGTAATTGGTTTTGACGTGCTGAGAAAACCCAAAAAAGTTCTGGTCACTCTTGAAACTGATGAAAAGGAAAAACGTTAGGTTAGACCTTACTTACGCAACAACCACAAAGTGTGTGCTGCCAACAAAACAGACAGAGATAAAGCTGAGGCTTTAAATTGCCATTTAAGGGGTTGTTTACAAATGAACGTAGTGAAACATACCATCAAAGGGAAACTCTCCATTACGCTACTTCCACAATTGTGAAACGCCTGGTGTGAAAAACAACTGTCATCCTTAATCCAGCAAAGGCCTGTGGACGGACGCAGTTACCACCACGCCTATTGAAGACCATGTGGCCCATGAAAATCCGCTCCAGCTCTCTCCTTCCTGTACCAACAATCGTCTGACAATGCCCAACGTTCCATCACAGGGAAACAGGCCACTAGTAACTGGCATCTACAAAAAGGTCCTAAATCAGATTCATAAAAACTATCGTCCAATTTCAATCACTTGTCTCTGCTGTAAGAGAATGGAGCATATTTGTCCTTAGTTACATAGTCAAGCATCTACAAAGCAAATAATATTCACTGAATTCACAGCATGGGTTCCGTGAACGGCTTTCCGCTGTTATACACAACCAGTACCATCATCACATGACTGGGCTTCTACCCTAACAACAAAGCGTGGCCAGTCCACAATGAGGGTGTTTGCCGAGACGCATTGTTACGGAATATGACAGACCAGATGATCATATCATCCTTCAAACAAGACCTTGACACTCTTAATTGCAGATTGGTCCTCCATTTGGCTAATGCAGTTTAAAGTAAAAAAGTTGTTGCCATCCTCTCCATCACAAGGGAAACGCAAAACAGCTTCCAAAAGTATTCAATATTGGTGAGTTGTATGAGAGAGTAGATTCAATGACTACCTTGGTGGACCATCTCACTGACCTCGTGTATTACCACTGCAACAAGATCAAGCAAAAAGCCAGCCGTTCACTTGGATTACTCCGTCGTACTCTTTCTCCCTGTAAACTGCGTCAAAGAAAAGGCATACCAAACTATCATACGTCGGCAAATGGAGTACGCTTCTGAAGTATGGAGGCCACACACCATAGATGGAGTTGATCGCCTTGAAGTGTCCAGAGAGCAGCCGCTCGCTTTGTCTTCGGATGATTACCGTAGAACAAACCATATAAACCTTAATTAACACCTGGGCTGGGATCCCCTCCATGTCAGACGTCTCTCTTTCTCAAGCCAAATGTACTTTGGGAGCCATGATCATCATTTGAAATACAACATTTCTAAAGCAACTATAGATCCATACCAGTTCTCTTACTACCCACGTGCTGTAAGAATCTGGAATCAGCTACCAGTTACTGCTGTACTCGCTCCATCAGTGCCATCCTTTCAGGAAGCCGCTCTGCCTACTATCAGACTGTTGCGGCCACCTCTGGGTAGCAAAGTTTTGTAATTACCAAGACTGTTTTTAAAATGCACCCTCAGTTCATCATTGGATGTGTTTATCTTCACCTTTTCTACACTTTGGCACCTTTTGGCTCTGATGTTTCACCTGCACCAAATCCCAGTTTAGCGAATTAAGCTGTATAGGGATCACACCATTGAAGATTGAAGACACCGCTATATTACATTCCATTCTGATATAGTTAGTAGACTTAATTAGTAAAGAGTTAATTGAAGTAAGTAACTGGTCCAAAGCAAATAACCTATCTGTGAATGCAAGAAAAACAAATTACATGCTATACCCAATGATAAGTTTTTGTGTGCCATTATAGATGGAAACTTAAGGGCAGTGTGAACATTGAGGTTCCGAGTATCTATTTTGGTTTGTAACTTTGCAAATATTTGATTATTGTATGTAAAAGTATACATTTCTAGAAAGAAAATTGGACGATGAACCCGATGAAGGCATCAGATTAATGTCAAACTTTCCGTATGTTGAGAAAAATACTAAATAAACATTATTTTGCCCCAAAATTTTCAGACAGCATAACAAAAACAATTTGAATTTTCATAATTTCTTATGTCATTTTTTAGAAACAAGACAAATTTGTCTAGGGACGTTTTTTTATTTTTTTTTTTTAAATAGAGCTTACTTTTCAAAATATAAGGAAAAATGTCAAAAAAGTGTGATTTTTACTTTTCTTTTCCAAAATTCGAGTATATGTTGGAGAATATCTTTAGTTAGAAATCGAAAAATGAAAAAGTGAGAAAACCGTACATAGAAAAGACCGATTGCTATCGTAGGAAAGTTAAACCTTACCTTTTACTTCGGTATTTTTGGAGTAATCTTGTCTGAAAATTTGCCAAATTTTGCGAAAATTGAACATTGAGAAAATCCGTGTTTTAGTAAAAAAGTGACTTTTCATGGCATTTCAAGCTGTCTCTTCCTTAAATAAATTTACCTTTTAACTTCAAAATTGAGTATGTTGTGCAAGTGATCAAGTGATCAACTCCAGATATCAGAAGAAATTGAAATTTCATCTGGTCTAAATTAGCGCTTTGTTTACATTTTCAAATATTATTTTTTCTTTTTCCAAGATGCGTTCGCGCAAAAGTACTTTAAAACACGTGCACGCTTCATTACGCAGCAGAAATTCACCACGCGACGCAATGCTGCGCCTTGCGCCTGACGGCGTATAATGTGCTTAAATTCCCGCCGTTAAGACCATGTGGTTTTTGGGACTTTAAATGGTCAAATAGCTGTTTTAAATCGGCAAAAAAATACATCTCAGGATTGTCTGCATTGGATAACATTTGTTGGTAACGATAGAACACAGGTTGATGCAAAAATCAGAAATTCGTGTAAAAACAAAAAGCAATAGGGTTGACACTACCCTCAACCTGGACATTTCATATCGACGGTATTTCAAAACAACCTCAAGAAATTGTGGTGTTTTAAATACATTGTAAACACCACACATCCCAGAGCCAAACTTTAACACACTGTATTGTAATCTTAATTTACCTTATATAAACTGTAGTTCACATGGGGAAATACCATGCAAATGCTATTTACATACGACTTATAAACTATTCGAATGTGCTTTGCGACACTATCGAGTGGTTCAATATCGACGTATTTCAAAACACTTCACGAAATTGGTGTATTTTTCAATAAATTGACACACACTATCCAGCAACTTACACATTGTATGTAATCTTGTTACCTTATATCACGGAGTATCCTAGCATGGGGAAATCCACGTCAAAGGCTATTTACATACGACGTCTAAACACAGTCCGAAATGTGCTTTGTGACCACTATCGAATCCATTTACAGGAGTCACTACTCACATTCCTCTGTTCATGCGTTATACAGTGTTTTAAATGTGTATAAACTAGAACTAGGAGTATTCATGTATATGCATTCGTAATAAAATAAGTTTCCCCCTACCTTCACTGACTATTTAACGAAACAAATTTTGAAGTTCAATGACTACCACACGAGAAATTCTAATAATTAATGTCCAATTGCTAAACCACAAGGCATTTATTGTCCTATTCTCGGTGGAATCCTGTTAAAAGAAAACCTAAAGCAGTCAATATCTTTATATCATTTAGAAGTCCATTGTTAAATTAACTTAAAGTTTAATTATATTCTCTGCTATTAGCGTATTTCTGAACAGCATCTACTTGTCTTACGTGTCATGGCAATGTTTTTTTAGTTATCAGTACATTATTTTTTTTTGGTATGTACTGTAACGTTTTCTGGTCTTAAATCGACCTTCCCCCCATCAACCCTCCACATCATTTGTTGTGCGGTGCGTTTGATGATTATGGAATAAATTATCCTTGAATCTTTATCTTGAATCTTGCCAACATCTACATATTTACTTTTTGTTCTTGAGCATGTAATCCGTATCGTGGAAGCGAGAAATAACAAAATGTATGTCTTGATGTTAAATATGCATTATTTTTAATATTAAGGAACTTGGTTTCAAACTCACTTCTTAAGATTTAAGAAAATTGTCTTGATCCAGAACCATCTTCCAAGGCTATTTATTAACTGCCTTTCCGAACAGCTATGCCCTACAAAGAAACAAGCTTTATTTCTGGAGATCAATGTCACTCAACAATGTTTCACAGTATGTGGAAGTGGCGATATATCCACATCCCTAACAGGCAGTCCTTATCTTTATAAATAAACTAGTAGCTATGAATAAGAAGTCACGTTCAATGGTATATTCTAAAATTTCACTTAGTAAAATCGCCCCACTAGCTGTTATGTTACTACTACAATTCTCAAAGCCTTTTGGGAATCCCCTATTTCAACTCATGTTCCTAGTGTTCTATACTAATCATTGCATCCGACTGTTTCCATCCTCCATTGCAAAAGGACTACTGCTCCTAATAGGACGAAACATCATAACAAAACACGCGACAAGTGTGCATCAGAGGTCACGTGTCGGTCACGGGATCAAAATAATAAATAAACAAATAACTAGAAAAAAATAAATGTATAAATACAGTAGATATAAATAAAACCATATACAAATAAGCCAAATTAAAAATACTGAATAAAATGAATGACAAAATGAGTTAAAATAAAGTTACACTTAAGTACATAAGGGGGTCGATGTGGACCCATGATTTCGTTTTGCACTGCCATATTTTAACGTTAAATAATAATATTATAACAACAAATAAATACCCAAATGTATAAATAGTAAATATGAATAATGAAGAGTTATAAGCAAAAGGGCTTCCATCCATTTTTGCACTTTGAGAAAAGAGAGGAAAAACTGATGTGGTGTCTGTAAGGTTGTTATACATATACAAATACTTCATAAATAAGAATAAATAAATAAACAAAAATGAAGTAACAATAAGTTAACATTTTCAGTACATAAGGCTCTATGTGGACGTTTTTGCACGCCGTGTTTTAACCTTATTATTTTGCCTAAGAATTTTATATACTTGCCTAAATATCAGTTGCGCATATTTTGGTGGGAAAAAAAATCGCCCATGGCGTTTTTTGATACTAATTTATCATAAATAAGCATTTTGGTGGTGATACTCAAAATCTGTTTTGCCCCTTAAATCGTACTTTTTCGGAATGTAATTTCTCTTTGAGTGTTTTATTTTCAGCAGTTTGTAATTGTATTCATGAGCCAAATTTTTATGGAAAAAAAATGTGCGGGATTTTTTTTTTTATTTTGGGTGGGTCATAAGAAAAAAAAAATCGTTTTTTTTAAACTGCATAACTCTCTTGATTTTCAAATTGTTTTCCCTTGTGAGGGTCGTGTTGATGTCCCCCATCATTGACCAGAGTTCGCCGAAATTTCAACGGCAAGTGGTTGCACATCAGTGTGGGATCCCTGGTGGGGATAATGTGTTGAGACCTCCACTTATGCAACCAAAACGCGAGTACAGAAGCCGTTATGCACTAAAGTGTGAACAATATCAAATCACCGTTTTATTTTGAGTCACCTTGACATTTCGCTTGGACAGGGGGTATCAAAACGCAATATATATATTGCCGCTGGTTTGCACAATTAGAAAAATAACGAAATACATATCTAAGTATTTACTGCTGAAATACGATAGCAAAAATCGGCGGGCGGGCCTGGCATAGATGATTAAAGAATCTTAGGGCCTATAGTCCGGAGTTTTTATTCCTGTCAGTACACGGCATATTGTCCCAATTGGGTAAAAGAATCATTTGGAGAGGGATATATGGATAGAAAACTAATAAGCTCGTACTAGCAGCCAAAATGCTTCAACTGTTTGTTCACAGAATATGAATGCCTTAACCCTCGTCTACCTAGGCCATTTTTTGTAACAAAATTGCCGAAGGGGGGGGGGGGGGGGTGGTTTACCAACCCCCCCCCCTTGGATGTTCGTTACTGAAAAACAACACCCGATTCCTTAATTTGGTAAACCAAAGGAGAAGCTAGAGTTTTTCTTCTTTCCATTGGTACCAAAATAAGTTACTAACATCCCCATTATGACGTCACCATGACGTCATATGTTGAGGCCATTAACGAAAATACTGAGTCGCAAGTTTGTTTTAGCGCCTCAAACACCTATTATTCTCGTAAAATTCATGTTTATATAAACTAGTCCATTTCCTTCCCATCAAATAGGGTCAAAAACCGCATGAAAATCTGATTTTCCTCCTAACCTTTTTTGCGAAAAATTGTAATTTTCACTGTGTGTGTTTGTTACTACTTTTTACATTATTAATAACCTTGAGTCTAAGCCAAACCAAAAATACTATTCAACTTTCACTTGATTGGTTATTTTCAGGGAAAATAAGTGCGGTCACGTTTTGTGACCATCAAGAAAGGTCACACACGGGACCAAACTTTTTTGGGGCAACCATGACAAAATAACCAATCTACTCAAAAGAAGAACATTATTTTTGCCGGTTAGGTTTGGACTGAAGGTTATTAATAATTAAACATAAAAATAGCAGTTGGTTACGCCCGACAAAACACATTGGGCTTAAGTAAAGTTTTTGGTCACAAACGAAGAATGGCCCTTATCCAATCATGTTCGCATGTTGAATGCTTCAGAGTTTGTTCAGTGATTTTATTCATTGCATTTGCTTTGTAATATTTTCTATTTTCTTCGTGAGAAAAGGGGACATTTTTTTAATTATGGCCTAATCTTATCAGTTCGGTACATCGAATTTCTACTGATATTTTGCTTGGTAAAATATACAGCCTCTCAGAATGGGAAAAAATGGAATCGTCGACACTCACGCCCAAAACTTTTAGTGACTGACAGGAATAAAAAATCCTACTATAAGCGGTTGTATCACATGTAATATTAAACCGCTTGCAATGTATGTAGGCTGAATAAAATCATGTATTAAAACTGTCTATACGCCTCCTCTTTCTAAACGAGACGCATAACCCCGCAGCCGCGCGCAAGTGGCTGTAAGCCGGCTACAACTAACACGGGATCCGTCTGCTCATCTCATATCCACGGGTAAGGGTATTTGCCGGCTGACTATGTTTACAATTTTGTATACTTATGAACCCACTTTTCAGATTCATGCGGGGACAATTGAATATTAATTATTAAGAACAATATACAGATGGTGAATCTTAAAAAGGAATTTTATTATGGAAAACAGGCCACTTTTTAGGAAAAAAAATATTTGTGACGTCACGGCATTGATTGGTGTTTATTATTTTGCTTCGGGGGACCCATTCAGGTAAAAATGGACGTACGTATCCCTACATTGGACAAAAAAACAACCGATTATCGTCATCGTACTTCGGTTTTTGAATATGTAGGGAAAAGGTAAATTTTGTACTTTTTATATACCTAATATACGGGTTCTTTTGGAAAAAAAATAATTGCACTTTGGGCAGAGGGTCATATGTATAGACCTTGATTTAACATAGTCGGAATTTATATATATCTGTCGCCCCGAGATTCACACGGAAATCTGATACCTGACACGTGACCTGTACCTTACACGTGACAACAAACTATTCATCTCGTTAGCCGTTTATAACTAAAAAACGGCAAAGCAGCAAGCAATTCTGTATCTCCGTTGTCACAAACAGCGGTAATCGACAAGATGTTGAGACTATACATGTGTGTCTGTACACAGGGAGGGTAGGAACGCTTAAATCGGCTCGATTTGGGCATTGGTGATGTCCAAACGGTAATTTTGTGAACTGCTACATGCAGTTACTATGGCAGTCTCGGTCCCAGTGGACATTAAAAAAATCATCTCCTTTAAACCTTTGTTTCAAAGATCGTTAGTAATATCATATACATTAAGAAAAAATTGAAGTTCACATCAATCATGCTCTGTTAATTACCTTTGCATAACTCAAAACTCCCAGAAACTTCCCCTGCAAAATAATCTCTATCACACATAAGACCCTTTGAACATACGCGCCATGGCTAAGAGCTATGCGCTCTGTAGCCATGGCGCACCGCATTGATACACTCTAATATCAACACCCTAGTAATTATTATACACCCCAAAACCATTGCATTCCTGATTCCAGTTGAAATGGAATAGCCCTACTTTTTTGTATTAGGGTATGAATTGAGTGGTATTTAGTATATAAAAAACTTTAGTCCGTGTATTTGTGTATGACGTGCGCTAATGCCATGATAGCCAACCCTGAGTGGTTGGGCATTCCACCTTCTCAATCAATCTTCAAGCATAAACCCAGAATGTGCAAAGAAGCGCAAACTAAATCTAGAATAGTTTCATGAAATCAGGTGAAAGCTGATTTTAATGAATAGTGAACAGTGGCGTAACCACGGGGGGGGAGGGGGGGGGCGCAAAGGCCCCCCCCCACCCAAACGGAATCCTTGCCCCCCACGCCAGCCCCCCAAATGAACTGACCTTTTGTACAGTGTCTATGGAGAAGGACCCAAATTAGCCCCCTCAAAAGCCTTGGCACCCCTTCTGCTGCCCCCTCCCCCATTAGCAAAAGTCTGGTTACGCCACTGATATTGAAGATAAATGTTCTACATGTTACGCACAGGTGACTGAAGCTTCTAACTTTATGATATTTGTTGTAGGCAATGTTTAAAAAAACCCAATTCTGGGGTAGACCACACTATGCATCCCAACTATAAAATACAACCATTTACTGGACGAACAAACGTAACTTTATTGTAGGTGGTCAGTTTTCTTTCAATCCGAATCTCTTTTTTTGGTATTGCGAGGGAGAAATCGAAGATTTTCTGGGTCTTTCTGTCCCCTATTTTGAGTAATGGACGAAGTCAAACCTCCTCCCATAACTCTATCTACCATCAACTGGAATCTACATACAGGTAAAACATCACTACCAAGGCCAGAAGGAATGATAGAAGGATGTGAATCAGCTATGGTAGCGGGACGAGAAGCAGATTACCATGAAATCATATACCATATAGCTCAGGACTATTAACGGCAACATTTGCTTGATGCTCTGCTCTACTCTGCTATGTCTTTTTTTTTATAATTGCTAACAAAAAACGAACAGTGTTCTGGTTGTTTGGTATGTGCGTTATCCTTCGGTAAGTATGTATTTATAGCGGAGTTTTAGAAAGCACTGGGTTAACAAAATTATTCCAATCTTATAAAGGATATATGAAAAGAACTAACCAATGCTGAATGCGTGTATTGAATACCCCACCGGCATACAGTAGGTATTGTAAACTAATGGGATAAGATCCCAGGACAGCTGCAAGATTCAATAGAAATATCAGCAACAAAACACTGTCTAAACCACTATTTGCACTAATTTGGATCAAATGGTGATTCTTCAGAATATTCCTGCATATCCCTTGAGATAAAGCACACGCATATACTGCATTATATGTCTGCTGACAAGGAACTCATTGTCTGACAGCTGAGTCCGAGGTTCTCATGGAATGCCCCCATCAATTTTCTAACAGCTTGTTTTGTATATACACAATGCTTGTCTATTCTACTATGACTATGTGGAATAGCTAGCCAAATCGATGTTTAATATATATATAATTACTATATAATATATATATATATATATATACTATCTATATAAATAATTATTATATATAATTATATATATATATATATATATATATATATGGAATATAACGCCAGGGTGCGATCGCGCAATCCACAAATTTTCTGGAAGTGCTCTCTCTATAGGGAATATCAAAAAATTAGCTATGTACATCCGAAAAAAAAATTCAGAAGTTGTCGATTGGTACTTGGTGTAGTAATCCCTTTACAGCAGAAACTTGCTAAACTGGGATACGCGTACTTCAGGGAATATTACAAGTGTGCAAAGTGGAAGATATTTAGCATTTATATTTGTTTCGAGAAGTGCACTATTACTTTGTTGGATCATGAACGGCATATGTAAGTGCACCAACGCGAGTACAGAAGCCGTTATGCACTAAAGTGTAATCAACAATTCAACCAACCGCATATATTTGAGTCCAACACATGGACATGGCTATGACAGGTATTAAAACTTAGCATATAATGACCGCTGGTTGCACATTAGAAAAAGCGAAATTAAAATCTATATATTACTGGCTGAAACGATAAGCGGCAAGATCGTCTTGCGGGTCCCATTGCCATGATGATTAAAGGATCTAGTGGCCTAAGCGGGTTGTCTCATTAATATTCAAACGCTTTGCAATGCATGAGGCTGATAAAATCAATGTATTAAAACTGTCTAGACGCCTCCGCTTTCTAAAGTACACGTCACTACCCAGGCCAGCAGGAATGATAGAAGGATGTGAATCAGCTGTGGTTATCGGACGAGAAGCAGATACAATTTATCAATTACCATATAGCTCAGAACCATAATGCAACATTTGCTTGATGCACGCTATTGTGTTCTGCTAAAAAAAACCCGAACAGTATCTATGGTTGATATAGTAAGTATGAAACGTGATGTCGTTATCCTTCTTGTAAGTATGGTAAAGAATATCGGAGTTTAGAAAGCATCGGGTTAACAAAATTAATTGAAATCTATATGAAAGATAACACGGCTGAATGCCTGTATTGAATTCCCCAACACGTATACAGTAGGTATGTCAAGTAAATTGGGATAAGATCCCAGACGCTTCGATATTCATAGAAAATGTTTAGCAACACGTGTCTTATTTCTTCTGAATATTCCTGCATATCCATTGAGACAAAAGCACGCATTTACTGCATCATTTTATCTGTTGAAATGGAACTTATTGTCTAGAAGCTGAATCAGAAGTTTCCCACCTGGAATGCCACCATCCCATTTTCGTGTTTTTGTATAATCCAATGCCTTATATTATACTAAATCACTATGTGAAATAGCTAAGCTCAAATCGAGGTCTTTTTATATACAATGATACACACTTACACGGTACTGTTACTACATTTTAAAGAAGAAAAAAAAGGTTCCGCGCTTCTTATATCTATTAGGCTTTGAGCTACGTGGGTCTATGAAATAAAAGAACGCCTAAAAGTATGATCGCGCAAGTCACAGATTTCCTGGAAGTGTTCTCTCTATAAGGAAATACAAAAGGTTCGCTATGTAATATCAGAAAGGAAAAAAAAAATAGAAGTGCGCTACGCGTACTTCAGGGAAATAATAAAAGTGCGCAAAGTGGACGATATTAACATTTATATATTTTTCATGAAGTGCACTACGTACTTTGATAGATCATGAACGGAACATGTAATCCAGCCTGAAAATTTGCCAAGTAAGACAAAGTTAAACTTTATTTATTTATTTATTTACATAATCTAGATCACATATAGAGGGTCTTAGAACTGTTATAACTATAAGTGTCTTAACCCCCAAAATGTATGTATATACATGCTATGGTGTCACGACCGGGGTACTTCCAGCATAGGTCTGTACTCCCCAAACAGTCGAGAGTGCTCAACCACTACAGGCAGAGGGGCGTATTATAACATCACAGTAAACAGTATTGTACTCTTATCAATAGTTTATGCGTGTGAGTGCGAGCGTTTGTGTAGGTAGATGCGTGTGTGTAGTCGCGAGAGCGCGCGCGCGAGTGTGTGTGTGCACATAACTATATTGTTACAATATATCTACCTTTCAGTAGAAATTCGTGCCTTTATCATGCCATTATATACAGTTTCGGCTAAATCACAAAGTACAGAATAGATGTGAGAGGTATACTGTAATTATGCCATCATATTAATTACATTATCCTTAAAAAGAAAGTGGATAAGATATAACATTAATAACAACATCTTCATATTATGAAATTGATCATACCTTAGACGGGAAATTTAATCCTTAAATGGAAGGTATTCACCTGCGCAGGTATAACGGATATCATATTACACATGCAAATGTATGGAATACCTAATATGAGAATTATTTATACCGCAATGTATGAATTACATTCAAACTATATAAAAGGATATCACTTAATTTATGGTTAATATTTTTATTACCTTCGCCCTTAATCGTCTTTTCTTTCTCTTTTAACGAATGTTTAAATTCACCCTAACAGTATTTTTAGCGTTCAAAGATAGTTATAATAACTAATAAATAAATATCCGAAAAAAAAACCATTATTTTCAACAAGTTACAATCTGACCTGATCTTGCTGGTCTTCAACAGACACAACACTTGAGATAGATCATAATTACGACTGATAACGCGCGTCAGCCACTCCTCCTCCTCCAAAGATTTTGTATAACAAGTAAAGAAGCAAAAACAATAACCCAGTCAGACACACTTGCAATAACTGTGAGTAATACTTAAAACGATATAGAATAACGTCACAGGTTTGGAGGAGTGGGTGTTGATATTAGTATTATGTTGTTGTTTTTTTCATCAAGGAACTCTGGCGATCTCAAAAAATAACGATTTTTAACGTTAAAGCACATTCACAGTACAGAAGATCAGGCGATGACCATTTTGCCATTATCTGGTGCCCCAAAGACAAATGTGTATCTATTTGTCCTGGTCCCGAAATGTACGTGGTACACAAATTGCGATAGCCTAGAATTGTTGCCTTATTCGTTTGGGGGCATTTCCTAATGGGTAGACCATGTAGCAATCCAGCTATGTAGTAAAACAATGAAAGCGTCCTTCTAATTATATCTCCGGATGTCCCTTTAACGATCCAACATGTTATCCATGTGACTTCCACCTAGATAACTTTGATGCTGTTAAATGCACGATTTTTTTGCTTCGGCGAACTGCGAAAAAAGCAAGATAAAGCATGCGGGAAGGATATTATATCATGTTCCATCGGGACACCGCGGGCATTATTATAAGGAACTTGGAAAACAGGTTTTATTTGCCATCTCTAAGCACATAATCGCTTCCTACGAAATGATTCAAAATGTACAAGACACCCGACACACTTTTAAATCCAGCTTTTACTTTTATAGGCTTCCTCTTTCGGTAACCTGACATAATAGAGAAGTGCATTTAATTTGGTTCATTCGGACACCCAGTAATTGTTGTCACTCTTTTGGGTATACCTCGGGACATATTGTTATATATGTATGTATTCTTACATTTTGCTGCACAATATACAGGAGATTGAAAGAGCGGAAAGAAATACACATAGGCATATCACAGACTTATTTTGCGATATGCTGAACGATTCTACCGGGAATATGAGCAACAACGGCAGTGCTGAAACCGACATCCGCAATCAAATGAAATCAAACAATACGATTAATAAATATACAATACGACACTACGATAGCGTATTTCATCATGCATTCGAAATCGTTTTCTGTCACAGATGTGTCATGCTGTATATTCCATCCGCACTGCATACAAAAAAAACGTGTTGGTAATTTTGGTAAACTCACAGTGTTTTCTCACGATGTTGCTTATTCATATCGGCGAGCTTCAATATCGATCACCGTCACTCAGCGTTACTTATTCCGCGAGACCTTTATTTATTTTACTTCAATCAAGCAAATAACCGTTCTCGCTTTTAAAACATGAGGAAATTACATGATGTCCTCAATTGTTCGCTTTGAGCTAGAGCAAAGACAACTATCATTTACTGTTTATCAAGTCGAAGGGTGTTACGGTGTAGAATATGGTTAAAGTTGATGGCATATAATTAGATTAATCACCATCACTGGAACAATAGGTACAAAAGAGTAGATCGTCAAGGTAATAAAGTGTCAGGACATAAGTCAACTTCACCCTTTTAAAGTGTAAAAAAACAACCATCATCAACGTATTGATCAACCAATGTATTGATCAACAAATTAAAAACTGTTATTTTTGCACGATTGCGTTTGGTAAATTGTCTGAACTATATCTGGGAATGGCAATGTTCAAAAGTCACTCTTTATCAGAAGAGAAGCTATTTGCTATAATTTTGAATCGGTATATCCGATTGTAATTTATAAACGGCGGAGCTGGGAACGCAAAATTTTATGTCCGTTTCTTGAGAAGTGTAGGAGCCACCTCACTAAAATGAATCCTAACTGACTTGCTGCAACCAAAGGAACTAATGGATGAAGCATACATGTGCAATTACTTTGCGCAATTTCCCGGCGATTTCATATTGAAAGGAACGTTGAAGCCGCTTACCTGTTATCGTAGATCGCCGAATTATTTATTTGATCAAATTAAGCTTTTACCGTTCGAGGCAAAAGTGTACTAAACAATTACCATGCAACTGCGCAAGAATCGCAAAACAAAAGGGGCGACGTCAAAAATGAGCTTGGTAGCTTTATGGTATAGCAGCAAACCCACATTACATTAACTTATAAATCAGGGATAAGCAGGACAAGCTACTGACTACTTAACACTTAAGTGCCCAATGGGGGGGGGGGTTCCATAGTACCCAACATTTGATTTTTTTGCGATTTCTCGGTTACGCAATCAAATTTTTCAAGGAGTTTTTGACTAATTGTCTGATTTATGAATACGCTTCTCCTGATACAAAAAAAATTTAAATTCCGCCCAAGGCTTCATTAGAATAATTAGGTTGGGTCCCTATGACCCCCCCCATTGGGCACTAACGGAAGCTGAAAAAATCAAGATATTTTACTATTAAAAAATTAAAGTAATTAAATCTGGGATTTAGTGACTTAGATACTAACCTTAGGAGGTAATTAATTAATAATTAAGGATACTTAAATCAAATAACCTTTTATTATTGCTGATAGCATCAATTTATTTGTTGTCATGCCGTGCTCGTAACTGTGTAAGTCTATGGGAAAAATAAGGCGTTTGAAGTTTCTGAGAAAAATAAAGATGGTATAAAGTTGGCTATATTTGCAATGATTATTTTAATTGAGTTTATGCTAGAGTAGATATAATGACGGTATTGTGGTTCAAAACCTTATTATTGGAGTTGCTGAGGATGGAAAAATGCGACCCACTCTTTTCGAGAGTGACAATTTCAATTGGCCATAGGTCATAGGTCAAAGGTCGGATTTTCATTTTTATTGTGGGTATTTGGTTCTTATGTGAACCCCATTTATTTGTGTTTAGGTCATGATCAAACTCCCAAAGGAAAGTGGGTATCGGGTTTGCGGTTCCCTAGGAACCCCCCACCCCCCATTGGGCATAACGGAAGTTTTTTAGCTGGGCACTTTAAGTGTTAATATAAGAAAAAAATAGTTAAATACATTATATTTTTGAGAAAATTTGCCATAGCCGTCTCAGCAAATACATATAAACATGTGATTGACGCTATGCACCAGGACATAGTAAATATAAATAATGTACGTGCTTGATGTCATACTGTAGTACAGGTCACAGTGCACAGTATTGCGCTTAAAGTCGGCGACATTTTTGTGGGATTTTTTTTTTTAACTTTAGATGCATTCAATCAAATAACAGATCAGATAATATACGGGCATTGTCCTTAATACCAGATTTCAAGCCAAATACTTGCAAGTTTAAGTTAAGCCCAACCATACAATAACAAAGATACACATACATGTTTGGGATTAGCAAATCACGGCTTATCCCCCCTTTTTTTTGTCAAAATGTCAATACGCTGCATTCGATGAAAAAAAGATGTAATCAAAATGTCTTATCCCTAATGATATAAGTATTGGGGGCCCTTGGACTTCTGTTATTTTTTTTTTTTTGTGTGTTTTTTTTGTGTGTTGTTTGTTTGTGTGGGGTTGTTTGGGGTCGTGGTGGGTTGTTTTGTTTTTGGTTTGTTTTTGGGTCTGGGGTTTTTTTGTGTTGTGTTTTTTTTTTTTTTTTGTTTTTTTTTGTTTTTTTTGTGAAAGTTAAAATTTTTTGTTTTTTTTTTTTTGTTTTGTTTTTTTTTTTTTTTTGTTTGTTTTTTTGTTTTTTTTTTTTTTTTTTTTTTTTTTTTTTCGCACGACGACTTTTTTTTTTTTTATTTTTTTTTTTTTTTTTTTTTTTTTTTTTGGGCACCAACGGGAGTTTTAATTAATAATGTAATTTGCAAAAGTGTACAAAGGCAATGGCCAGAGAGGCCAGTGAGGAGTGAGGAAGAGAGGGTTAAGGAGGAGGGTGCTTCAAGGCCGAAAGGAGTGACGAGGTCCCACGCTCGCAAGGTTTAAGGGAGGCACGGTCAAGGAGGTTATGGTAGGATGGTAGGTTTCATGGTCCCAGGCCACGTGCCATGGTCTCTAGGGTACGGAGGGAGGCAGCGACCTTGAGGGTAGGAGGCAATTAGCCGGGAACGCATGCAAGCGTTATATGGGGAGAAGCGGAGGAGGGCCAGGACTTTAGGAAGGAGGAAGCATGAGCGAGGAGGAAAGAGGCTAAGGAGGAGGTACGGTACAGTGTTAGGGTAGGAAAGGCCTAGGGTAGGGCAGGCCATGTGGAGGAGGGAGCGAGTAGGCCTAGCGAGAATATGCGGCCTTATGGGAAGCAGGTCGGGATAACGAGGGAAGGAAGTGTATGGCAGGAGTAGGGAGAGACACGAGGAGGAGGTAGTGAACAAGGTCAGGCGCTAGGAAGGCAGGACAGGTACGCCGAGGACCAGGAGGGTTAGGGTACCGCGCAGAGAGAGGAGGCAGCGAAGGATAGGAAGAGAGAAGGCGCAGGAGGACCCACGCGACCGGCCAGGAGGAAGTCAGGCCTAGGAGGAGAGGATGAGTGCAGGTCGCAGAGAAGGAGGAGGGGCAGGAAGAGGCACACAGGAGTCGGTAGGATTGAGGAGGCGCAGGTGCAGGAAGGGAGCGTAGGAGGAGGAGGAGGGATGGAGGTGCTAAGGCCAGGAGGATTGAGCAGAACGGGGAGGAGCGAGATTTTTTTCACGACTCTGAGGCAGGAGACAGGGGGCGGAAAGGGTAGGTGGTATAAGGGGGGGAGGGGGGGCGGGAAGAAAAGTGAGAAGGAAACATGGGTGGGCGGAAAAGATTCCATTACTACTGCAAAGCGTGCGCGCGAAGCGCGTTTTAAAAAAAATTGCCATTAGAGATAAAATCCTTAAAGGAGAACCCGTACAAAGAAAAATTAAACAATACAGCCTGTACTCAAAAAAAATGGTACAATCAGAAAAAAATTGGTGGTAAAATATGAAATTTCAAAAAACAAAAAAACACGCGTTTTTAACCTAATTTTAAAAAAAAAAAAAAAAAAGGCTTTCCAATGGTGTTTGTTTCATCTTATTTGCTTTTGTCAATCAAGAGTTATAATTTAGTGCGATAAAACAAAACCCATTTTGTGCCACTTTTAGGCATGGGCAGAGCTTGTTCGCCCAGTTATGCCATGCGGTCTTGGAAGCTCGCAAAAGATTTCAACTGACAAAAGAAACCAAAACACAGATTAAAGTAAACAAAAGAACACTAGTTTTGAGACCCCAAGTTTTAATAGTCAACATAATCAGTTAAAGATAAATATCTTCTTTTCATAAATAATAAAACAATACAACTATTATTGCAAGTCAATGAAATGGAACTTTGATTATTACAAAATTGGTCTTGTTACAAGTTATGCCGGAAAGGAAGGTAATTTGACAACCAATAATAAACAAATCCAAGTCCAAAGAATGTTTTAAAATATTGCACTATCTGTGTGCATTAACAATTGTTGAAGTCAATAAAAAAATGAATGTGGAAGTAAAAGTATCAAAGTGTTGGTAGGAATTTGAGTTTCATGATACTTCAGACCAGAAAAACAATCTTCTCAGGTTGCTGATGCCGGTGTACGCTCATGGTTCTCTTATAACAAACAACAGCTATGTCGAGTTTTCCTTGATCTTAAAGTCAGAACTTAATGATCATAACTTCACCATTACGTAACTGTTTTTTTTTTTTTTTTTTTTTTTTTTTTTTTTTTTTTTTTTTTTTTTTTTTTAAAGAATTTTAATGGGTTACAGTGTGATATAATTATGTTTATCAAAATCGTTCCACCCGTGTTCACTCGACCAGAAAGCGGCACAAACTCGATTTTTGTGTTCCGCCGCTTACGATCAATCTCTCAGGGTCCCACGTTGCAGACGCAGATGAGCGGAAAAAAGACCAATAAGGAGAGCCGAGAAAAAAAAAATAGCAGGAAAAAAGCGCAGGATGGGGGGAGGACGTAAGGAGGAGGGAAAAAAAAAACCCAGGAACTGATGGCGAAGACCTTCTAAGGAAGATTGAAATAAAAATCAGGTTTTGGATTTGGGACCATTTTTTTTGATCGACAGGCTGTATACACTAATAAAAATAATTATTGACCAAATATCGAGGGTTTCAAAGAAAAAAGGAATATAAACCCTACAATGAATAAAACCATCTAGTATGACCATGTGCTATTTAAAAATCGGATAGTGTTATAACGTGTTATGCCGGATACGAGGCTTTTTAGCACGTTCAGGTTCATCAATGCCATAGGAAATACACATTATGAAAGCATCTGTGTGAAGATGTATGACGCTATGTGCCGTCCGTATCGCATAACACAAAACATATCCCATATACAGTCGCGCGAATTTCAAATCGCGCATGGTCAGACAAAATGCTTTAATCGTTTATGCGTTAGTATAATTCCGTTTCCATGAAACAACTCCATAATGGTTCAATAATTCTTTTTATAGCGTATATTGGTAGTTGTTCTTGATAAAGGTTATCTTAAATGTAATTGCAAATCTAAAACTTCAATGGTAAAATAGAGGTTATTTTGGTGAAAAACATGAACAGCATCAAACATTGGGGGATGATACCATTGACCATCCCCCTCATCAAATTTACGCCTATGAGTAGTAGTAGTAGTAGATAGTAGTGAGAGTGTATCCACTGTCCACGTAATTTGAAGTACGCTTAGCTGCCTATTATTTCCTTTAACTAGTCAATTCATGTTATTAATAAACCGTCGAGCAAATCATCTAGAGTACTTTTGACATAGCGATGAGTGGCCACGTTTATTGGTGAAATGTCAGGCTTGATGTGATTTATTTTGTTGATGGTGCCGCAACATCGTATATAATATTTCAGAGTTAATGAATTTATTATTTATTTAGCTATTTACGCAAGTAGCAATTGCTCACAGAAATCAAAATTCCTAAACGGGAACCGATATTACACTGTTTGCTAGAAGGGCTGAAATCGACGAGTGACACATTTATTAAAAGCACCCTTGTCATTGCTTGTGAAAGACACAATAATTTGCAGTTGGAAAATGTGGTGAATTTCAAAACGTGCCAACACTCAAAATAAGGGAACCATGGGATGGCCGATTCAAGAATGCTTTAATGGCTTCCTCCCATCCAGTAAAAGCCAATTGGCCCAAGGGTGCCAAAGGAAATCGTACCCACTTTTACAATTAAAGCCTCCCATATAGCAATACCAATTCCTTGCTGGGCCATGGGACCTAGTGGTGTATTTATGGTGTGCCCAGCTAAGTAGAAGATTAATGGATTGGTCTGGAAGCTTACTCTGGATATGGAAGTGGAAACAAAGTTAGTTTCACTACTAATGACATGAACCATTGTCTTTCCTTTGCTATATGAGGCCGAAATAATCAAGCCGTCAATTTGCCAACGTCTAATTGAAGCATTATTGGGGCCCTGAACTCACTTGCAGGGTCAGGGGGGTTCACAAACTTGTTTGTTTGGTTTTTTTTCTGTAGTTGGGGGTCGTTGTTGTCGTGTGAGTCTAATCCACGTAATTGCCACTAGTCTGGGGCCAAACCCCCTTTTTTACTGAACCAAAAGTAGCGTCCGCACAATTTTCTTGGCTGTTTCTACATCTTGAAGACCTTACTGATGAGAAGAAACTGAGGGGTGTGCAAAACACTGTAGCCTTGGAGCTTTTGGAATATCCAAGAGGCCGCCAAGATGGCCCCAACCACATAAAATTAAGCCATAACTTAGCTTAAAGCAGCGATTAAGGATGATTCTTGTGTCTTTGTATGGGTTTTTTGTGTCAATGAATTCAAATGGTACTTCTTTTTAAAACTAAAGTCTTCCCTATACCGAAATCCCAGATGGCCGCCAAGATGCCGCAACCACATAATTTAATTAGCAATAGCTCAGATTCTACAGCTAATACAATAATGATTCTAGTGTCTTGTATAGGTTTTTGGTGTCAAATAATGCAAATTTGTACTTCTTTTAAATGCTTAAGCCTTCCATAAAAACCGAAATCCAAGTGATGGCTGCAACAAAATTGGCTGCCACAATTTGATTAGCTGTAATCTCAGCTTCAGAAGACATAATATTCAGAAGTACATAAGATTATGTGTGTCCAGCCCCATCTAAAGGTATGGGTTCGAGTCCAAATGCGGCTAACGTGTTGTGCCTTGAAGTAAGGCACTTTACTTCTCCACCCAGGTGTATATAGTGTATAAATGGGTACCAGCATTAGTAAATGTTGGGAAGTTAACAGACTCCGCTGTGCGGGGGGAGGAGTGGCAATCCCCCCCCCACAGCAAAAACGTAAGACCGGAGGAGCCTGGCAAACACTAAGGAAAGAGAGTTGGGCCTCCGCCACGAGCTTGTCGGCACAACCGGAGGACAGTCGGCACATGTTGTAATGTTGTGCAATATACTTTCCACCTTTTACATATTCGGACATTAGAGTTTTCCAAAAAAAAAGAAAAAGTAATGATTGCTCGCAGAATCATCGATTGCGGCAGAGGGCTTATGATCAAAGGGATGCTGTTGAATCCTTCCTTTTTGAGGGTGAAACAGATTAGAATCGGATTATGAAGTCGATGTGCTTCCTTCAATTCTTTCTTCAATGATTAAGCAAACGTCCCCGACTAGAGTTTGAACAGGGGACATGTGCATCAAAGACGAAAATCCGAACGAAGTTATCCCTTCATACACCGTTTCATTATACCTATTTGACAACAGTTCATAGATTGAGGGAACATGTAGAGAACTCCACCTAATCAGCAAGTAGCCCTGAGTTACAAGTTATGGTAAACTTTGCTTTGATAAGGCATCTTCCTATGTTTTGGTACGCAGGTGCAATATACGACGACATGGGAAATTAAACAGAAACTTAAATTGTTGCATATGGTAGTTATTTTGCGTTGCCTCTTTCTTGAGTGTGGTGAACGTAGAATAATAGAGTTGGTGAGTTTCGGGGGAACTTCCTTCAGGTAAAACTATTTTTGCGTTTGTAAAAAAAAACTACCAAGCATGATATTCTGTTTATTCCCATAATGTTCTCTTGCTGTAAGTTTTAACAAAAAAAAACAAAAAAAAAAAATAAAAAATAACTCCAACATTACGCTGTCCTAATATAAGATGAATATGATCGAATCGTATCACCCTTGAAAACACGCCATGAAAACATAGTTTAGGTAATGATTATATATTGGGACTCTTGAACTGCAAATTAAGAGTAATGACAACAATTTGATCATCATAATAACTCACTGGCCGAGATGAGACAATATGTGCAGTTAAGGGTTGTTCACAATGGAATCGAGATGGTTTGTTGGCTGTTTTTGGTTACGAGCATGTTTTTTTTTGTGTTTTTTTTTTAATTTAGCATACTCTGAAAACCCCTAATATGTACCAATCATCTTGCTTAATGCTACTTTCATACTGACGAAACGTAGACAATATATATTACGCAACGATGTCACACTTGGCGCTTAACATAAAATATTCTCGCCATACGGTGGACATACCAAGGATAATAGAATGACAAGTTGAAGTTCAATTAGAACCCAAACTGTGTCATAGGTGCACCATACACAACTCTCTTCCGATCTATTTGAGGTCAAAGGTCATGTGCCGAGGTCAAAGGTCATTTGAGGTCAATTTGAAAAAGGCTAAAAACTGTAAAATTGCCGCAATTGAAAAAGTTGAAGTTCAATTGGAAAACAAATTGTGTCATAGGTGCACAGTGCGATCTCAAATGTGATGAGGTCAAATGTAATATGCCAAGGTCAAAGTCATGAGCGGCCCCACAGCTTATATTCTTTGAATATGCGAGCGCGAAGCCGAGAAGAAACGCGAAATTTAGTTGCATTTAGGTTAAACACAATGCCATCAATGTGTAATACACCCGGCAATATGTTTAAAAATAAAAAATTCGGTTCACGGGTCGTTACAAATTATTTCGTGATGTTTTAAAACTTTCACTTAGATCACTTGGAGTCATTAGATCATTTATACCTCGCCCCAAAAAGAGTAGTAACATTCTCCACAATATCTGTGTAAGCAAATTTTTTTAGGGGAAATCATTTAAAAGTTGTTGTGAAACCAAATGACCTCCTATGGTAATTAACTAGATTTCCACAATAATTGTTAAATTGCCAGTAGTTAGAAAGAAAGTCGTAATAATATAATTTATGCGGAATAATTTATAAACAAAACACACAGCACACAAAAACAACATTCAGGCATGCTTTGATGCCAAAATAAATAGGTGTTCAGAATGACGCATTGGATGGCACAACATCTCAATAAAAACTTCATCACTTACTGTATTTCGAAAACAGTTCCTAATTTATTGAGCTTAATGTTTTTATGACCTGCATTGCGCCCTACGTCCACTGAGTGTCTGGATATCCATCTACTTGAGGGATCGGATATTGTACACGATAATCAGTTTATTGAGCTGGTTTGTCCAGCGGTCAGTTTTGTCAACACTCTTCAGGGACTAGGCGATAAGGGGGAAAGGAGACCACAACTCACAAAGGCATCTTGGCTTAATTGAGTTGGAATGCATTTTTTAATATATAGGACTAAGCACAATGTGCTGAAATCCCCCCCCAAAGCCATGCATTAAGACATGCAGCAGGCGTGTTGGGTCTAGTTTAAGGAAAGAGCAATTTCACCAAAAAATGCCGATATTAACCTCTGAAGAGTGTACATTCACCGATTTTAATATTACAAGAAATAGTCCGGTCACCGGTGTGCTACTATCTGCGCTGCTGCAAATGGGGGCAAAAAAACTTTGGTGATTTTACAATTTACTGAAAAAAATGATAAATGTGTGATATAATTTAGACAAATGTATCAATGTGAAGGTTAGAAATTATGTTTTCCATTCCTTTGGATGAGCTCGGCAAATCATCAGCATTAGCAGCACGGTTAGCAAGCAGTAGTCGCAGCGGTAGCAGCGTAGTCGCCAGCCAGTAGCAGGACTAGCAGTAGTAGTCGCACAATAGCAGGAGTTAGCAGCTCGTCGCAGCAGTAGCTAGGAGTAGCAGTAGTAGTAGCAGCAGAAATAGTTGCAGCAGTAGCAGCTAGAAACAGCAGTCGCAGCAGTCGCCACAGTAGCAAGTAGTAGCCAGTATAGTCGCAACAATAGCTGGAGTAGCAGCAGTAGTCAGCAGCAGTAGCAGGAGGTAGCCGTAGTAGTAGCAGTAGTAGCGGCAGTAGCAGCAGTCAGCAGTAGCAGCAGTCGCCCAGTGCAGAGTAACGTCAGTAGTAGCAGCAGAAATAGCTAGCAGCAGTAGCAGTTGAAACAGTAGTGGCAGCAGTAGCAGCAGTAGTAGTAGCAGTCGTAGCAGTTAGTAGTAGCAGTGTTGGTTGACGTGTACCCGTCGATTCATTTGGAGATTTCAGGTCATGGCGCTTGCAGGCCGGATTTCCGGCAAAGTATATATGTTTACAGTTTAATGGTCAGCGTGCGACAAGTACATTTTACAAAACAGCCCTCAATTAGCCCTCAGAAGACATTTAAAGCATGTAAACCCTAAAATTTTCCGGGGCCCCTGGATCCCCACCGGGGCTTCGCCCCTGGACTCCAACAGGGGCCCTAAAGCTGACCCCTGGACACCACCCGTTTTCTGTCGGTTCAGATACGACACTGCCCCACCCCAATCAAAATCCTAGCTACGCCAACTTGGAGTAATAGTACAGGTAGCCTTGCTAAGCAGTTATTGAATAAGGCTATAGTAGAGGTACTAAAGATTATACTCACCGGTAGAGCTTTGACACATATGGAATATTCCAGTTTACATTTTTAACAAATAAAATATTAACGATGTTTTAGAAATACAACCGTTTGGTAAAAATGACATAGAATTTATATTACTATCACACATGGCTGTTGATAATAAAATAATGTGTTTAATTATGTTTAGAAGAGTGCATACATTTCTAAATTTATTAGAGTCGCCACCCATTGTTTCCAGCACCCATTGCTTGGGTGCTGTTAGTAGAGGAGGCTGTTCCATGCGTTTTGTCATGAGGATCTGATTATGCATGAAGACCTGAAAATTCATGGTGGAAAATTGTATGTCCCACTCCATCACATGTGCTGCATTGGTTTGATCTTCGCTGTAGTGAATGCAGCAGAACTGTGATCTTGCAGCAGATTGACTACTGCATATTCTTAGCATTTGTTTAACTCTGTGATGAGAATGCAGGTTGGTATTTGATCATCTTTAGTGGTTGGCTGGTCTTTTCAACTTTCACTGGGGGGGGGGGGTCATTCGGATTTTGGCTTTCTTGCTCAGCTGGATGAGCTCTACATGTCATTTGACCTCTGATTTGTTGTGTGCTCAGGTACAGGTAGCAGTTCTTTTCACCAAATTTTGTTGGTCATGGGACATTTCTATGTAAATTGACCTTTAGATGACATTTGACCTTTTGGGTCACATTGAAACCCTGATAACAAGCCTCAGATAGCCCAAATGTCGAAGCATAACGAAATGCCCGTGTATGACCTTTGACCTTCGTGTGTGACCATTTGACCTCTGATTTGTTCTGTGCTCAGGCCATCGGTCATTTTGATCAAAGTCGGTGGTCATAGGGCATTTCTGTGTATATTGACCTCAAATTGACCTCTATGTGACATTTGGCCTTTTGGGTCGCTTTGAAACCATGTTACATTCATTTCAAATATCAGTCCAGTTTATCTGTATAGCTTATCGTCGCTGGGCGGGAAAATCCTCATATGTAACTTCAGAGGTCAAATGCAACACCATATATGTAAAAAGTGGGGCCCCGGTGCTAAAACCTCATATGTGCATTTTGGTCACATGGGGTTCTAGCTTGAATTTCAAGCCAAATATGGAAGTAAATCATATAGCAGTTTATTTCAGAATCTAGCGTAAATAGTTATCTAAATATATTTAGAAAGCAAAACCTTTCTTGTGCAAGGCATTACAGCAAATTATTCAGTTTTTGGTGTCTCTAGAAAATGTTACATATGAGGTTTTGTCATGTTACCGTTTTTTTACTACATGTGAGGTTTTGCTCTTAGAGGTCAAATGTACATGACGTTTTTCCCGCCCAGCGCCGTTATTATAAATTTCATTTCAAGCTTTATCACCGATTAGTAATTGGCATCTCGTCATTCTTTGGGGCGTGAGGGTCGCAGTTGGGACTGGAGGACTGGTACATTTATTACTTGGAGCCACACTATGTGATGCGGTAGGGAATTGTACTGGTTCTGCTTCCGCAGCTGGGGATGTGATTATATTCTACCTGGTTCGAAACTATTTGATGCTTAGCTTTACTCAAGCACTCCGTTTTCTGGTAAGCGGGAAAGAAACATACGGTTTTGTTCAGAGTGTTTGACACAAATTGTACTGATTTGGTCATATTTTTTCCTCGGAGAGTTTATTTGGGTAGTCTTGCCACTGTACAAGTGAATAAGAAATTGAAGAAAGTAAATCTGAATGTAAGAAACTTTTTAAGGGTTGGTGGAAAGGTCATAGTCATCCAGATTTAGATTTCTATGTTCAATGTCTGTTCAGGGATGATGGTGTTCATTTGGCGCCGTTAGGTCTGGAGGTTTTTTGTAAACAATCTCAAGGGTGCTTTGGAATAGGTAGATGGGGTCATTTTGATGACAGTGGTGGGCCAAAATGTTTCCTTTAGGTTTGGACCATTTTGGTGGTTATAACATTCGTTGGTAATGTTTTCCATTAAAAAAATATTAAATAAGCTTCAGTATAGATCAGGCAATTATTGTCAGATGCATTTTAAGCAAAAAGTGATAATTTTGCCGTAGCGCTCTTTTCATGAAAGAGTTACTAAAGCAGTATGAATATTTCCAATATTAGAGCGAACTTAATCAGCAACATAAAATAAAGCATTCAGTAGACAATTACAGCATAGTCAACTATATACATTTAATCAGACAGAAGTCCGGGCTAAGTGGACAGTCATATTAATAACTCCACTGCAGTGTAACATGAGCCAGTCACTCTTAAAGTGGCTTGTCTGAAGGCTATTTGCCTAGGTTATGTCATAATATTGGAATGCAGTGGGGCTTGAGTTTATGCGCTTGGCCCCATCGATCGCCTGTGTTTGAATTCTCTCAGTTACAGTGTGGAGCACAAATCATTAGGGACGAATTCAATACTCAACTGGCGGGCGTTTTCCGGTTCTGCCAGGTTCCGCGCGGGTCAATTAATTAATTGAGTTTGCTGAATTACTTAATCGGATTAAAGGATTCAGAAGATTGAGCGGAATAAATGAACCGCCTGAAACCGGGCAGAACCGGAAAATGCCCGCCGGTTGAGTATTGATTTGGTCCCTTTAAGGAGATGCAAGCTCATTCGATATTTCGATGTATCGACTATTCATCAGCAATACATCTGCATTCACTGATAGCAATTAATGTCTTCTTGTGTTTCTCCTTTGCGATGTCTCTCTCATTGATTTGTAGAAAAACGAAATCATTGTGTCGACCATCCCTATATTATTAGTGCTATATGGAAATTTCATTTCTGGCAAGCTATGGCGCACGCTGTACGCTCTTTCCTCAGAGAGCGAGGTAAAATCCTGTTCTATAAATCTTATTTAGACGATCCATTTAATCTAATTTAACATGCCTATTTAGTGTCTAAGTAATTTGAAGTACACCGGCGATTTCGCTTGAACTATTCAATTCCTGTTATTAATACCCGTCGGGCAAACCATCTAGGGTACTTAAGACATAGCGACGAGTGGCCAAGGTTATTGGTGAAATGCTCGTGTGTGATTTGATGTGATTTATTTTGTAGATGGCGCAACAGTATCGTGTATTTCAACCATTTGTGGTTTAAACATCCGTGAAGAGTACTGTTAAGTAATTAGTTTTGTTATTTATTTTGTTATTTGTTTATTTATTTTTTTCGCAACTAGCAATTGCTCACAGAAATCATAATTTCCAACATTTGCTTCAGGGACCAACACTTGCTTTAATTTGACTTTTGCAAATTAAAGCTTCATTAGAGCATAGAAAAGACAAATGTTCATGTAGTGAAATTAGCCCTATTTTCCGCCCATATATCCAGGGCAAATCAGTCGATTCCTCTTCTCTTTTCTCATGGTTCATCAATGAATAAAGCAGTTCCCATGGCATCAACAAATGAATATGTATTGCTATGGGAGGCTTGTAGAAACTTTCCGTGATCTGGAAGGATGATCTAGACCAAGTTGTCGGATAGAACTTGAACAGAAGCGTAAAAGCGGACAGAAATTCATATATATTTGTATTGCTAAAATTTATTAACCAGTACGTGTGTCTAGTGGAATAATCCAGAAATGCCACAAATTTGATTAAACGTCAGCAAGTCAGCAAGTGGTCCTATCCTAACCACTGGGCCACGCTCTCCCTCAAGAGACAAAGTGTATCATTTCCATTAAGCACCCACGACCCTACAAGTGCCCAGTTGGCATACTTTGAAAAAAAAAAAGAAAAAGAAAAAAAAATATTATTTTAATCTACAACTTGTATTTCTTATTGATATACAGAGTGTCCCAAAATAAATGCAATCCTCGCAGTTGGTGCTATAAGTTCAAAATTACTGAGAAGTTTTCAAATTTTATAACAGATTCTGAATGACAAACTAGTTTCGTACATCCTGTCCAATTTTGGTCTGATACGGTTCACTAGTTTGGAAAACAAAGGCTATTATGTAACCCGATGCCATATTACCCCATTCCAAGTTTGCCTTAGATTGTTAAAGCAGGTTCGCCTTGAAAAGTTGAATAAAATGTATTTCAACAACCAAAATCTCCTGGTACTTATCCTGTCTTTTGTTTTTAAAAATGAATTACTAAAATATTTGTCGTTATTGTTTTATCCACGGCATGGGCGTTAATCGGTGGGGGACGAGGGGTACATGCCCCCCCCCACGTTTTTGGGGGTGGGGGACACAATATCAAATCCCCCCCATACTTTGTACTAAGGCCTACCGTCCGCTTACCAATGGAGGATCCGGAGCCATCGGCTGTCCCCTCGTCGAAAAAAATATGCGACAGACTTACCTACGTTGGCAAATACTCTGTAACCCATAAATTTCCAAGATTTTCCGCGCTACGCGCGGGGTTATAAACCCGATTTTAGTGCAGGGCCTATTTTGGTTTGAGAAATGACGACAAGTTTTGTGATCGCTTCGACCAATTTTGTACTTTTCCTTGCAACGGCCAGACCGTGCACCAAAGACTCACCAACTAAACCTAGTTTAGAGCGGGTCGTTACTATATAAAGAAAAATTAAACCTCTCTAAACAAACAAAAATAGGCTTAATTACGCCAACTTTGCGTTATGACCTTTTCTCCGAACTGGAATTTTAATGATTCAAAACATAAAATGCGTGGCCGACCCGCTACGCCTCTGGCGAATCACCATGTCTTCTTTTTCATGCTACGTTTTAGAAAATTAACACGTTATCGTTTTTAAATCAATATAGGTTTGTAATTTTCTTAAAATGTTTTCTGAAAACACTCCTGACGTTTTTTTACCTTTTACCATTGTCTGTTTGTTTTTTTGTTTACCTGAATGCTTTAATGTTCCATTCAATACATGGGAGTTAAGTGGTTACTTTCATGTATAAATACTCAATCAGAAAATGAACTAAGCTTGACCTATTGTCTTTAATATTCCATATTTACTAAAACGTAAGAATTAGGTGTTGAAAAATTACTGTGAATAGACCACACAAATATAGAAAATTAGATTCGCCGTTATGTTTTTTTTTTATGTATCCACATCTTTCTGACCTTTGCTTCACAAAAGAAAATTGCAAACTGAATTCAATGAAAATCAGTGCATGAATTATATTAGATTATTAATTTTAAACATTGTAAACATTCAAAGAGTCAATTATCACCTGATCTCGATAGCGAAAACAAGATCTCTTTTTAATAACTTTATTCTCTAAATTGAACTATTTTAACTTGTCCATTGCCATAAGCTGGAAGACAATTCTTAAGTCCAATGGTAGAAATCAACGTTGAAGGAAGACTTCATTGAAAACTAAGACAACACACATAATTATAATACTTTCTTTGCCAAGCTCAAGAAGCTAAAGTTTATAGCGTTTTGAAACTTGACTTGGTGGACAAAGCAAGAGCAATATTAAAATGTCTTTAGAGAACTGTTATTTGTGTAAAATTGTTAAGAAAAAAAACTCTTATTCAAAATACTTAATCTGTTTCAAATTCGTTTTAAAACATGTCAATGATCAATGAAAGTTTCATCTGATCAAGTTGATTTTATGCAATATTTTTATGCAAAGAACTCTCATCCAAAATCGGTTTCAAATCTGTTTAAACATCCTATTTATCCACGAGAGTTTGCCCTGATCCATATTATTTTGCACAAAAAAAATAGTTGAAAACAATAACAGGCTGGTATTCCCAAAGGGAGCCTAACTTTATACTCGGGTTTAAACCAGGGTTAGTCCTACATGAGTGGACTTCTTTCCTTTCAACATACTCTAAAAATGTGCTGTAACGGGTGAGAAAATTCATCCTGGATGGGCCGGATGTATCTATTCGTTTACACAAAATGTGTTTTACTGTGTGAACTCCATTGGGATGGGAGAAAAATGGTAAGGTGTACAAAACTGTTCATATCTGCTTCCTTTTTAAGCGATTTCTTTCATTTTTTTCAGAATATGTAGTGTAAAAAAATGAGTATTACGATTTCAGAAAAATGACGCCTCTATGAACATGTCGAGTTCAGGGTCAGCAGCATTCTATGCACAATTTTCTTGATACACCCTGTAGAAGGAACATATCTTGAATTAGTTTGTTTCTAATGGATCTAAATTCTCCCTAAGATATTTATTTTTTTATGACAGGTTTTATAGAAAACACTTAAAACTGGCCATATTCCTCATCAATTAAATAGCTGGCAAGCGTTTACATCGTAACATCTCCAATAATGGCGATTGATCGAACGGCGATTCTAAGATCGTTGATCAGAAGCATTATAAAGTTATATATTTCTTATACAAATTTGCATAAGAAAATGTGTTTTGGAAAGTGAATATTGCAGGTATTTTCCTCTATGCAAAAGTAAGCATACACATGTTATTACGCTAAGAAATAGGAAAAAAATATTGTCAGTATTTGCTTACAGTAGCATCATAAGTAACGTACAGTGTGATTCAAAACGATTGTTCCCCAAAAATCTGATTTTTGTTCTTGTCAAACTGTGCAAGGTAGCTCTTGAAATTGTAAATAATTCAAAAGTACATTTAAATAGCTTTCACAGGAATTTTGAATTTTCATTTTGGTTCAGGCAATCAATATCTGCACTCATTTAAATAAAGGCATTCAGATTTGCCTTTGTACAAGATTCTATTGATTTGGTTATTGAAGCGCAAATGTATACCTAATGTATGCTTTACATACTGGTGGGTAAATAGTAATAAATGCCCCAATGAGTATAACACAGGCCAGTTATTAAGTTATGATTAATCCGACAACAAGTGCAATTCTCTTTTGACTGTTCAGAATTCTTCAAGGTTTGGAATGAACTCGTTTTAAACTATTAACTAAGGCAAAACAAAAAGATATTGAAAAATACACACCAAAACCAGGTTTCAATTTAAATGATACAAGGTCAGACTTTTTTGGAACAATTTTCTTTCATGATAAATATTAAAATTTTTGTGCTTCAATATCTCTATCGTGAATAAATGCAACAAACAAGAAAACTCTTTGCCGTTCTCGTTTTTCTGGATCCTGGTTTGTGAATTACACTGTTAACATGTTTACTGAATATGTTTACTGTACTAAATTTGTACACGTGGTATTTTGGGAGCCCTCTAAAAACGAGGCCATAACTTGAAAATGAAATGCATGAATCTCGGGATTTTTGACATGGTGATTGAGAAGTAAATATTTGTTAATATAAAGTATATAATAATATACTAAAATGATTACAAATATTTTTAATATTTTTTTTTTTTTTGTTTCATCGGGGAACAATCATTTTGACTCACACTGTAAGTATAATTTTTTGGCATTTTACACAGTAAAGTATAAACAAGTGGCAACTTGTTTTTGGTGGTGGTTGATCTCTAATAGCCATCATCTTTACTCTAAATCAGCAAACTGGATCAGAGTAAACATTTTTATATTATTTTCGTCTTCAGTCAAATATATTCTGGACATTTATCGCCTTAGTTTATGGGTGAATTTGAAGTAAGCAGCATACATGAACATATGGGGTTTTGAAAATGCACAAAATATTGAAAACGTTCCATGCTTTTAGATGTATCAAATGTATCACAATCCTAATTAAGTAAGATAACCGAGAATTCCCCATAACATAGTTCCATAGAGACATATAGAAGTCGAGATTAAGAAACTAATGGTGCGTGCAGTATAAGGACATGTAGAGTCAGATAACTTTCGGTTATAGGACTCGTGACACCACCAACTTCCAGCAACTAGAACACTTCAACTGGGAGATGGGCTTTCCCTTGTGGTGCATAATATAAACTATGTCACCACTAATAACCTTCCTTATATTATACGTATAACAAAGAGATAGGGTATTACATTTTTATCTCATTCAGGAAGGTGGAATAGATCTAGTTTTAAACCTCATGGGAAATCGTGTGTCACATTTATCAAGCGCGATTTCCTAATCTAAATAGGACGAACTGTCCGCCTTATCGCGTGCTCCCCTTACGCAATACCTTTGGAACAGTTATTCGGTAACCCATGATCCACGAAACGGAGATGCCTCAAATTAACATTCTTATCAACGTAGTGCTTCGCCCTCCTACCCCCCCCCCCCAGCACACACACACGTACAGAGGTCCGAGAGAAAGAAAAAAAAAAACATGAAACAAAGGGTTACTTTGGCGAAGTCTGTGTGCTGTATGACTACAATAATTATTTTACTATAAAGTAGAAACAGTAAGCCTTCAAATTACACACCTTAACCCCTTCTACCTGAGCCATTTTCTGTAACATAACTTCCCGACCCCCGTGATTTTCCTATCACAGGATAGCGTAGACTTTTTTCCTTCCATTGGTATCAAAATAAGTACCAACATCACCATTATGACATCACTCATGTCGACTGGTGTTAACAACAGTACCACTATTCTGCAAATTCTGCTGATGATGGCAGATATCTTGTAAATGAAGAAACAAAAAGATGTTGCATATCTGCCTTTTGTAATGGAGTCTGGGATACATAGATATACGTCTTTTATAAGCTACCAAGAGGCTACATGAGGCAGCAAGTACCCCAAAACAATTTTACCCCAATTGGCTTATGCCGATGTAGGGCAATGTATGCTGAGATTTAACTGTCACCAACAGACTCTGGAATCACTGTGCCCATCTTCTTGTCGAGAGCTTCTTCATATGACGACGAAACATTTTGATTTTCGTTTGAGTTGGTTTTTATTTTTATAATAAAAAATAACAATCATAATAATAATAGAATAGTAATACACATGGTTTTATAAACACATGGCGCAAATCATGTATCCCTAACGCTCCTTAACTGCATTTGAATGCCACAATTGAAAAAAATCACAGACGGAACCCTTGCCTTGTTTAGAGGGAAAATGCCCCTAGATCAAACAAGAAAAATAGCTAACCTCCATTTTTAGGCCTATCGTCAGATGTTTCCTCAATGGACGTTAGGGAATACGTGTTCCCCTTAATCGGTACGGCAAAACGAAAAAAAATCCTCTCCCTGTAAGTCGTACTTATTTATAAGATCTATTTAATTAATTTAAAATGTGTATTAGATGTCCAAGTAATTGCACAGGCGATTTCCCTAACTATTCAATTCCTGTTATAATACTGTCGGGCGAATCACCTTGGGTACTTACGATATAGTATTGAGTGGCCATGGTAATTGATGAAATACGTTGGGGTTTTGATGCGATTTATTTTGTAGAGAAGGGATCAATATCAGATATTAATTCGTGTAGTAAAGGTTTGAATATCTTGGCAAAAGTACCTTTGGTCCACTGAATTGGGAAAAGCGTTAGGCCTATTTATTTATTTTATTTATTTATTTTTTTATTTATTTTTTTTTCGGAAGAGTTAAATGGTTTCGACGTCATATTGTACATTTGTATGAGAACATTCCTATTGAAGTATATACTATAAATAACAGATTTTATTAAAATCACATGAAGATGACGATGATTTGTTTTGCTAAATGAACTTAAAATAGCAAATTATTGGAGTAAAGAAACTGCTAGATATTTTGAGAGCTCCAAATAACTTATGCCATTTATATTTTGCGCGCAGTCTCGTTTTTCAAAATGGCGGAGATTTATCTCATCTCATCCTATCTCGTCATTTATCTCATCATCTTGATATTATGTCGTCAACTATCTCGTCATTTATCTCATCATCTTGATATTATGTCGTCAACTATCTCGTCATTTATCTCACCATCTTGATATTATGTCGTCAACTATCTCGTCATTTATCTCATCATCTTGATATTATGTCGTCAACTATCTCGTCATTTATCTCATCATCATGAAATTATATTGACATTTATCTCGTCGTTTATTTTGTCTTCTTAAACTTATCTTGTCATCACGTCGGGTATCTCATCATCTTGAAATGATATCGTCAACTATCTTGTCATTTATCTGATCATCATGACAATAATGTTATCATTTATCTCATCATTTCGTCATCTCGTCATGGCCCTCCAGGGGTTTCGTACTAACGTGATACTCTTGAAATTTTAACTAGTAGTTGTTTCAAGTTAAGAATGCATTAAATTAAATGTGTTTAGCAAAAACAGGGGTGTTAGATAAATTTTACTATTTTTACTATGCTGTTTTTCCGAGCAATATATTTACCATTCATTTGTACAGGAAAATAGATTACGGATCAAATTACATAACAGCATGATTGGTTAATGGAACATTTAATGAAACTTAATTAGTATTATTTTGTGATAGAGCATAAGTCAACATACAGGAGTAGTCACCAAAGGTCACCTTTATAGGGAAAATGATTTTTGTCATGGTATGCCCGTTGGTGGTCAACGGGGGAGGGGGGTCCATAAGGACCTTAACGCGATATCACCGCAAAGCGTGATGCGATTTTCTTCGCACACATATCAGAAGATGCAGAAAGACAAGCATGACAATTAACAGAAACAACGGCCTCATCATCATTTGCGTTGTGATTTTAGGGTCCATATGGACCCCCCCCCCTGACAACTTAAGTGTTAAACTTTGAACACTAGACGTATTTGCATACAGACTACGCCAATCTGGGTAACATTTATGTCATACTATTAGGGAATTATTTGGGATATTTTTGGCTTTGAACAATATCGCTTCGATAAATTCGGCGCAAACATTATAGCAAAAAGAAACATACCGCAATAAAAGCAGCACGGGCTTACAAATAATACAGCAGGAAACGAAGCTAACTATTAAAAATATGTCATATGTCCTAGTTCTTGCTAAATTTACATATCAGAGAACGCAGTCTTTCGAGACTAATATTTGTGGTGAACCGTTACTTAGTATTTTGAAAAGTGCATCTACATAGAAAGAGAGAGAGAGAAACATACATAAATTATGAAAAAAAAAATCTCTATCATAATTATGTTAAAGTTTACTTAATTTAGGTAACATTTTACTTAATTTAGGTAATGTTTTACTTAAATTAGGTATCTGTTTTTACTTAATTATTATGGAGTGATATTTTTACACAGCTTGCGTATTGTTTTACATATTTTTCTCTGTTTTGACCATTAACGGAAGTATCGATAAAATAATGTCTACCTACAAACATGTGATATGAGCTTTGATGGCTACACTTGTAGTTGGGCCTACGTTACTACGATGTACGAATACTCATTAGAATTAATTATTGTTTCTTTAATGAATTAAACCCCGACATGTATTTTGATCCAGAATTATTTGAATTCATGAATTAGGGGCATCCTAAAGTGATGGATTGGGGTGGCACCCCAACACCCCCACCCCACCCCACGCCTCTCTCTCCGAATAGTTCCCTCCCATTATGTTTTGATGAAAACATTAGGTCATATGTTAGTTCAAGAAAATCGTGAGTGGACAAACTTTGTGTATTCTCAAAAGAAAAGATATATATAAAAATATTCTTCACCATGTAATAAGCAAGCGACCGAATTTACTTGATGCAGTCGCCACCTTTTGTAATGTGTCCAATTACCTGCTTGCGTTGAATGAGTGGGTATTTTCATTCCGACTTTATGGAAAATGTTTTGTTCAGTATCGTTCACGTTTGTCTACGTGATAGCATACTGTGCTTTAAGTTCCAGACGTTTAATTTCCTGAAATTGGTTCAAGCAGGAACTGTTAACAAGGGGATGAGTTTACCTTGCACACATTGTTAAACTACAAGGCCTTTTCAATATCACCTTTTCAGTCTCATTTTGTGTTTTTAATTTACCATAATAAGAAAAGGAGCACGTTATGCTGTCAAGTTGAAACCCGAGATTTCGAAAAAAAAAATGATGTTCAGTATTGATACGAAAACGGCTTCCTGATTCTGATTCGAGGGGTCAAGTGGACCCAAGCTGATCTTCTCGGAAACGAGGCGTCGGATTTTTCTTTTTAAATCAAAAGTTGCGCAAAGTTCTAAAAGTTTAGGCAATTATGAAAACAATTGGACAAACACATACTATTGCGTTAAAAGGGCAACAAACAAACAAGGAAAGCCTTGTCCACGTGGACCCCCCCCCCCCCGGTCTGTTATAATCTCTTGGATTTGACCATGGACATAGATTTGACTAATTAAACGCCCAATAGCCACGGTTATAATCTCTTAGACTGACTAAACACCCAATTCCTTCAGCACCTGCAGTTCATAAGGGGAGAGGGAGTCCATGTTGACCAAGGATTTTTTTCGAGCGCCATTTTAACGCTAATTTGTTAGTACCCATTTTTGGCAAATGCTTCAATATCAGTTGCGCATATTTTGGTGGAAAAAATCAAATCGTGCATGGCATTGTTATGCTAATTAGACTAAATAAGCATTATGGTGGCGTTATTCAAAACTTGTTTTGCCCCCTAATGGGAATGTATCGATGTTCTCCTATTTTGAACCAAATTTTATGGTAAACTTCTTTTTTTTCGGCGGGAGAATTTGCGTGTCCTAAAAATTGGTTTTTGACCGCCATTTTGATTCGGTAAAACCAATTTTATTTGTTTCCTGTTATGAGGTGGTGTTGACATACCCCATCAAATGACCAGAGTTTTGGTAAAAATTCTCAACGGCAAAGCGGTTTCAGAGCGGGAGGTGACCCCCCCCCCCCTTATGCACCAATGGGAGTGCAAAATACCTTATTCACTTAAGTGCTAAATTTAGTACCACATAGCAGATTATAGTTACAGCAATAATGATCTGCTGGACTTGGATAAACACTTGATATTTTGAAATTTTACTGCCTTAAATATTATTATTTTTGGGAGGGGCATAGGAGCTCATTTTGTTTTAAATACCCCAGATTAAAGTTTTTTATTAGCTTATCAAGTTCTTTACATCTATTATATGTGCCTTTCACATTAAGCGTATCATACTCCTTATTTTGTACACAATTAAAGTCTCCACCAATTATTATGGTGTATTTGGCCTTTTTCCTTATCCAATTATGACATTTCTTGTAAAAAAATCTCTTTGTGAAGCTATTGTTGGTGCATATATATTTACAAAAGTATAATTATCATCGCCGATTTTGGCATTTACCAAGATTTTTCTACCATCAATAGTGATGTGATAGTTTTCAATTATAATATTTAAATCTTTTTTTAAATAAAATTGTAACACCTCTGCTGTGATTTGTACCATATGCATTTAAAGTTTCACCTTTCCATTCATTTTTTATAATATTTTTCAAGTTCTTTGCTTAAGTAGGTTTCCTGAAGAAAACAAATATCTGCATTTTGATTTTTTAACCACTGAAAGATATTTAGTCTATTTTCTTTATTTCGCAGTCCTCTCACATTAAGTGATATAACGTGAATATGCGACATGCAACATTAAAATAAAAGGATGATTACCTTTTCCTTGGCCTGGATCTTCTCTTTCTTGAATGATTTGGCATGCATTTAAGTATCACCTTTCCATTTTCATTTTTATAATATGTTTTTTTTTTTTTTTTTTTTTTTTTTTTTTTTTAATTAAAAACAAATACTGCATTTTGATTTTTTTACCACTGAAGATTTTAGCTATGTTCTTCTTTATTTCGCAGTCCTCTCACATTAAGTGATATAACGTGAATATGGACATGCAACATAAAAAAAAAAAAAGGAGATACCTACCTTTTCCTTGGCCTGGATCTTCTCTTTCTTGAATGTTTGTTTTGTTTTCTTTTCTGCTTATCCCCTTGCGGAGATACAACCGACCAGTCTGTATCAGTGGTGCTTCTTTCCGGAGTCGCGAATCTTGCTTGTCCCGTCAGACGCGACAGAAACATTTTTGGCGACATTTCCAGATATGTTGTTTTTACATGCAGGTTGCAATTCCAATACCCCAGTGCATTTTCAGTTCAGCGTTCCTTCGATTGTTCTCCGAGGAGCGATATTGACCGATCCTGTGTCTCAGATGGTGTAGATGACCCTCTTTCGGCGTCAAGGACTAGCGGTAAGGAGACCGATGTCCGGTCCTCGGCCATCGCTTTCGATCGCGGATACAGTTCTCTCACTCTCTTGGGTCAAATCCGGTAGTACCGTTATTTCGAGTTGTCCTCTACCTTGTGCAAAATTTACACTTCAACTGGTTCTGGCATGCGGACATATGGTGACCAGTCTCTAAACAATTGCTACCGGTGACATTTGGATTAGGTTGTCCTTGATACCCATCATCGTGCTTTAAAATCACACAACCCATGCTCATAAATCTTGGCATGGTTCTGATGGGGGTTTAATAAACACGGCGTGTGCCATTGAGACAATCTACAAATTGACCATTCACCCGTAGTTTTTCTCGGACGATCTCACCGCACAATTTTCCGGTTTACAGTCCAAGCCGGTGATGGAGTTGCGTATAAAACTGTCACTTAAAGAAGTGGTATACCAGGACTTTAACGCTAGAAAGATCTTGATGGGGGCGTTTGTGGAAAGGGTTTTTCTCGTGCAATCTTACCGTACGACCACGCATTTTCAAGCCCCTGTGACAGCAGGATGATACGGTTAGTTCGATCAAGCGACATACAGTCTCCATACACCGCCGGTACGTTGGAGTTCCCTATGTGTCCGGGTATATTTTGGCTAGAGCAAGATATATTTCCTCACCGGTGATGTTATCTCGTGACTGGTTATCAATCATATTCACGATTGAGATCAAAAGTATAGTAGATCAGGTAGTTTTTCTCCTTGGTAGAACATCCTGTTAACTCGACTGTGTTTTTATTAACTCCCGCGATCTCGCGCCATTTTGAGTATTTCCATTCTCCGCCTCTCAGCTTGAGAAAAGTTGACCAATTTCTTCAGTTTTCACGAATATTTCCAGATAAATTTTTGATCTAAGGCTGGACTGAGGTTTATTTTGCCCAGACTTTATCAAATTTTCGAGTAAATATGTTCCAAATGTTGAAAAATAGGCAATTTTTTCCAACAGCGTCACGCACACATGTACCGTAGTTAATGTGACCTCGTGACTTATATTTAACACAAAACCAGCAGTTTTAGGGAATCCTGTATTTTTTACAGGTGTTGCAAAATACACGTCATTTTCCCATAGAGTTTGTACAGTAACGGTTTGGCAACGTACATGATGAATTTGCTTGTTTTCAGCACATAAAGAGTTAATTATTTTTAATGTTACTAATAATTTTTACTTACATGTATGTGTGAACTTATATCAGCAAAAAAAATTGCTTTAGTTCTCGGTTTCTTATTCTTACTTTTAAAAATATTCTCAAATGACTTCCGTTAGTGCCCAAGGGGGGGGGTTCCATGGGACCCCCACTAATTAACACATTAATGGCTTGGCCGATTTTAATTATTTTGGTATGAAAAGAAGCGCATTTAAAAGTCAGACAATTACAAAAAAAAATCGCCGCAAAAATCCCACGCGTAAAGCGGCCAGCGCGAAAACAAATTTTGGGGGTCCCTAGGACCCCCCCCCCCTTGGTCACTTAAGTGTTAACACTCATATCAAACCTATCACCATCGGACATGTTGTTAATAAATCTACATCCTGGTTAATCGAGCATACTTATATCAAATGGCTCACTTAGTGGAAGCTCAATCGGCATGCTTGAATAGTATTACAATATCAGTGCTGTTGGAGTGTCCGCGAGTGAAGTGTTGAAAGCCATTTAAGGGCTCGCTTTTTCAGAGGTTAATGATTGGGGAAAAACATAGTCCTTATTAGGTATCGTTGTCTTTTATTATCGTAAATTACACGCAAGATCAGGTGGTTGAACTATGGATATCCGGAATAATATCGAACTATTTTACAAAAGAAGAATGTTATAACATCTTTGCAACTTGCTTAAGGTATATAGATGCTATTAGTGACTAATTATACTCTATCGATCGTAAAATGCAGCAAACAATGATTAAAGATGGATGTCACTTACGCTAATTAAAGCTATGCATCACTTCAAATGTATTGTGGGGGCTATTTCGTTGCTCTAAGTTATATAGTGTATAATTACACGTACTACAATTTACAAAAGAAATAAAATAGCTTCCCTTAAAAATCACAGCAAAAAGCAAGGTTTAGGTAACATAAAAAACATAATTAATCTTACAATTTGAAATCAAATAAAGCTTCCAATCATGTCATCAAAATTATGCGTTCACCACACAATACTATTGCAAAGCTATTCTAAAATAACTCATAAGACCTGAAGCCATTCTATTTCTTACAGACTTACATGTTGGATACGTTTTAATATAATAACAGAGTTCATTTTTGGGGCTTTCTGCTTCTCAACAGTCGATAATTGGCAACTGTGACAGCTTTCTGAATTTAATACATATGGGCCTCCCTAACACAGCAGATTACTCCGCTAATCTAGACTTTCGAGGAAAGGGGAACTTTAACGCACTGCGTAATTCCATGTCACTGTTCAAAAACTAAAAAATATATATATATTTCGAAACTAAATATAGTTAATTTTTTTTCTGGGGAAAAATCTCAAAGGATTACGGTATGATTATGTCCGCGAGAGATTTAATCAGTTTAATTTGGAAATTCATTGAGATCAAGGGAGCTGTAATTTGAATCATTTGTGTTGAATTGATCATACCACTGAACTCTGATTACTTCAATTTATAGTTGAGTTATAAATGAGAATCCTATTGTAGAAGTTTGGGGAAGAAGGTTTGAAGATGTTCTTCTATAGTTGAAGGGTGCTGAATCAGACTTTTTTTTGGTCCAACCTATGGGAAAATGTTGGGAATATTGTAAAATAAGGGAATTAGTACAAGGGTAAATTTGAAATCAATTCAAATTGTGTTTAATACACCAACGTTTTTGTCTCATTCTAGGGATTAATAAGATATTTTGTATGCATGTTGGTACTTGTTGGCTATCCCCATCCAGCACTTCAATGATCTAGGGGAAAAAAAAACAAAAACAAACAACAACAACAAAAAAGCTCTTCGCTGATATCAAACGCATCGCCATCGGACTTGTTGATTATAAAATGGCTCACATGGTGGAAGTTCAATCGGCATGCTTGAATGGTATTACAATACCAGGGCTGTTGGAGTGTCCGCGAGTGAAGTGTGGAAAGCCATTTAAGGGAGGGGTATGGGGTCTGAAGCAGTGAACTTTGAAGTGATTTTTCTTAATTTTCCTAAATAGTGGTATATACATGTTACACATCATATTGTAGCCATGTCACAAAGTTTTAAAATTCATGTTGCCATGGTAACCACGTAAGGCCTCTGATTGGCTAAACACTAGAACGAACGTAACTAAATAACTAAACAAGCTACTGGAACGAAACTTTGGTGGCATGTGCAGGGGGTTAATACGCAGTGAACCATGAAGCCGGATTTTTGATACCGTTGCCATGGCAACCGGCAATCGACCAATCACATAATTTCATGGCGTAATTTGAATTTGGAACACAATTTTGAAAATCGGCCTTCATGGTTCGCTAGCCCTATATGTGCTCAATATGTGTGCCAAATTTCATGTGCATAGCATGTAGCTCTCTCTAGTTACGTTCGTTCTCGTTTTGGTTGTTTGCGTATTTTAACGAAACGAGTTATAGACCTCGAAACATTTAGACAAAATTGAGGGCGCTTTTGATGTGAAATATGGATTTTTTTTTTAATTCATTTTATACTGAATTATCATAATTATTAATGAAAGAATCATCGAAATCGGTGCATCCATTGTCGTGTAATTAATTTTTAAAATAATTTTCTTAAATATCGCAGGGTGAGAAAACAATAAAATACATAAAAAATCACTGACCCAGTACATTTAATTACTTTAAATTATGGAAAAAATAATATAAGTATTTATTTACTTCGACTTAGCCAAAATAAATGCGTTAAATGGTGTATAAATAATATCCTCTAAAATATCTTAAATATAACCCATTTAAATTTTCACATGATAAAGTATAGGAGACTATGAGTTTTTTGCCAATTTCGCGTACACTGCTTCACTTTGATCAACCATATCTCGGGAACCGAATGTCCGATTGCGATCGAATAAAAAGCATTTTGTAGATTACAATCTACACAATTAAGCCATTGCATTATCTCATTTTCGTAAATGGAACAATTATTTACCAAATAAAGACCCCATACCCCCCCTTAAGCGCGAGCTCGCTTTTTCAGAGGTAAATGATAGAAAAATCATAGTCCTTATTAGGTATCGTTGTGTTTAATCACACGCTAGATCAGGTGGTTGAACTATGGGTAGCCGGAATACTATCGGACTATTTTGCAAACAAGAATGTTATTACCTCTTTGCACGTTTGCTTAAGGTATATAAATGCTATTGATCGTAAAATGCAGCAAACAATGATTAAAGATTGATGTCATTTACGCTAATTAAAGCTATGCATCACTTTAACTGTATTGCTGGGAATTATTTCGCTGCTGTAAATTATATAGTGTATATTACACGTATTAAAACCTTGATTACAAAAGGAAATAATATAGCTTCTCTTAAAAGTCACAGCAAAACCAAAACGGTATTTACACGTGTTAAATCCTTGATTACAAAAGGAAATAAATATAGTTTTTCTTAAAAGTCACAGCAAAACCAAAACGGTATTCCAGCAAATCATCAGATGTCATTGTCACTTTCAAAGGTTTAGGTAACATAAAAAATCCCATGAAAAGTATGGGTTTAAGAGTACACCTCTCAATACTGTCAATACAGTACCCTAGATATACGCCGGTGGGTACTTGTTTTTGCATGAAAAGATGCGTCAAAATAGAAGGGAGAGTGGAAGAGGGTTAATACACTCCCTGCGAACTGAGGCACCACCCTGTGGAAACTAAGATAAATTGCACAAATTATTCAACTAAATTAGACTTGGCACACGCCTAAACTATATAACGATGTATATTTTATTATGCACACTTTCCTCCCATGAAAATATCTGTTCATTGCGTGGAAAACGTAATAACTTACTATACTCCGAACTCTGACGATCGCCGGGAAAAGTAGTATGACAATCTTACAATTAGCTGAAGCAGTTTGGTCATATCATTTAGGATCCCATGTTGTTCCCCCCCCCCTCTTAAAACCACTTTCCCGAAGGTTATTTTTTCGTTAAAGTTAAGGCAACTTCAAATCAGCAATAATATCTTTTTAATGAAAGGGCAAATCAAAACACGCAAAAAATGAGTAAAAACGGACATTTTGATAAACCGTGGAATATATATATCATACAATTTGAAAACTCCTATTATGTTGATATACCATAGAAACCGCAAGTTTGTTTTCCATGATTTTTAAAGATATTCGCAGCTCACTTCCATTAGTGCGGGGGAATCCATGGATCTCATTATAGGCAAGGCAGATTGCCATGTGTTGTGACGAAAAGAAGCACATTTAAAATCTGACAATAAAAAAATGTGGGTCCATATGTCAACCCCCCATGCTCACTGAAAGCAATAATAACATATTTGTTTCGAGGGCGCCCCCAATTTGCATTGGTAATTGGCTAGTACACTATACTATACCTATAAATGCTGAAGTTAGAATTTCTCTAATCATCGCATAAGACGGAACTTAGAAGGAACTGTAATTAGAATATTCAGCAGCCGCTGAAAACGTCATAGCTAGTTGGTCATTTGGGGCAATTCAGACCGTGGAGAGAGGAGCATCATTTCTCAGTGGATTTGTCTTCTATGAAGGTTGATGAACAAATTAAGAGGCGGTGCCCCCTCGTGAAAGTGTGGGCGGAATCCAGGAGGGGAAAAATCATAATACAGGGGTCAAAAATGAAAAATGCTTGGACTGCTGTAAAAAGGTAACCAAATTGTTCGTCTTGTTACAAGGATTAAAAAAAAAAGGTATAGTTTGTACTACTTACAAGTTATTGTTATGAAGATATTACACAAACATCGTAAAAAATTAATGTCAAAGGTCATCACGAAATGTTAAATCTTAAATATTGCTCCGATTTCTTAAAAAAAAAGGCTCAAATTGTTCACCTTTCCTCAGAGACTGCAACAAAAACATTTTGCACCGTCTAACATATTTTTAAAATTCGGAGATCAATAGAGGTCAGTGGGGTTGGCCTTGTTTGTCATTTATCTCGATAAACAAATACAAATGAGAGTGTCAACTACTTTTGATGCAATCCCCGTGGAAAGGTTAACAACTTGAGACCATTTTTAAAGAAATCGGTGCATTATTAAAGATTTAACATTTGGTGATGACCTTTGACATTTGACGATTTTTTCTTATACATCGGTAACCATACCTTGTAGGTAGTACAAACTATACTTTTTTAATCCTTACAAAAAGAACACGTTGGTTACATGATGTTTACATCAATCCAAGCATTTTTCATTTTTGACCCCTACATTATGAATCCCCCCCCCCTTCCTGGATTTCGCCCACACTCGAGGGGCACCTCCGCTAAATTTGTTCATTAACCTTCATAGAAGACAAATCCACTGAGAAATGATGCTTTGCTCTCCACGGTCACGGAGTTGCCCCAAATGACCCAACTAAGCGTCATGTACATGTCAACTTTCATCAATTAGCTGTTCTATCGGTTCAAACAAATCAAGATAGAATCATTTTCGTAAGATTGTATTATCTCATAATGGACAGACATTTTAATGTTTAGTTATTCTTCTCGTTTTGTTTATTGATTTTTTTTATTTATTTTATACGCAAGAATGTCGGTAAAAATAAGAAATTGATAAACAAAAATACCACTTCGTAAGGGATATGTGTCAGCTTGATTTTGTAACAGTTCATATGAATTTTGTTTTGTTTTTAATCAGTCAATATCATTCGAAATGGGCAGCCGTTTAAAAAAATAATGAAGAACACGATTGATATAGCTCTTCACCAGCAACGTGTCCGTTATCTACCGCGTTGTTTGATATTAAAAACACTGCCAGGCTGCACATCAAAGCCACAATCAGTCATTTTTTATGCATTCAAACTGAGGACTCCATACAAATAGGTCTGCTGCTGCAAACATCGGGCGCTATTCAGTTTAAAAATGACAAGTAACGTTATATCCTGCGATGCGATACACAGGAAATAACACATGGATTTACGTTCAACACATACAAAGTGAGGATTTTGCTAGGATTCGATCATCGCTTTGTACAGGGTCAAATTGTTCACCTTTCCTCAGAGACTGCAACAAAAACATTTTGCACCGTCTAACATATTTTTAAAATTCGGAGATCAATAGAGGTCAGTGGGGTTGGCCTTGTTTGTCATTTATCTCGATAAACAAATACAAATGAGAGTGTCAACTACTTTTGATGCAATCCCCGTGAAAGGTTAACAATTTGAGACCATTTTTAAAGAAATCGGTGCATTATTAAAGATTTAACATTTGGTGATGACCTTTGGCATTTGACGATTTTTTTCTTATACATCGGTAACCATACCTTGTAGGTAGTACAAACTATACTTTTTTAATCCTTACAACAAGAACACGTTGGTTACATTTTTACATCAATCCAAGCATTTCTCATTTTTGACCCCTATATTATGACCCCCCCCCTTCCTGGATTTCGCCCACACTCGAGGGGCACCTCCGCTAAATTTGTTCATTAACCTTCATAGAAGACAAATCCACTGAGAAATTATGCTTTGCTCTCCACGGTCACGGAGTTGCCCCAAATGACCCAACTAAGCGTCATGTACATGTCAACTTTCATCAATTAGCTGTTCTATCGGTTCAAACAAATCAAGATAGAATCATTTTCGTAAGTTTTTTTTTTTTTTTTTTTTGGTCTGCTGCTGCAAACATCGGGCGCTATTCAGTTTAAAAATGACAAGTAACGTTAAATCCTGCGATGCGATACACAGGAAATAACACATGGATTTACGTTCAACACATACAAAGTGAGGATTTTGCTAGGATTCGATCATCGCTTTGTACAGGTATCAAGACGTATCGTTAAGTATACAGCAAAGCGATGACACGAATTTAGACCTCACTTCGTCAAAAATTCCTCGCTTTGTTTCTATACTTCCTCGTTTTGAATGTGGGAACAAACACACACACACTTACACACCGGAAGAGACTTATGAACGTAGTATTCACGCATTATGTCCATAGCAATTCAATATTTGATGTTTTGACAAATCCCGGGCAAATTCCCATACAAAATTTCCATCAGGATTCACGCGAACTCGTGACGTCATACTTTCGGGGCCTCTTCCATAACTGTACCGCGTTAGGCCACAATAAATTGTCTCAGAAGAAATTATGCGCGAAAAGACCAATTTTAAACAAAATTCGCGAGGTCTTCCCAGACAATTTTTTTTTTCTTGGTGATAACGTTTGAGTATCGTTTGTAGATGGGGGAGGGGGGAGGGTTAAGTGGTGGGTTAGGAAAACGTGCAAAATGTCGGGCCATTACCAATTTAAATGGTTAACCCATAAGCAAACCACATAATATTCAGACAAAATAAGATACAACCCCAACACATTGGCTGCATTTCGACGTATATGTCCAATACATAGAATAGGTCTATAGGTCTAAAGATCGCTGTTCCATTACGAAAAACACCCTTGTGGAACGCCTTGAACTTACTGGGGTGGGGAGGTCTATAGACTCCCAAATCCCGTCGCTTCGGCTATATAACCTGTGAAGAATCTCAGTCAAACTACAAATTCTACTCCACAGTGAGCACTTCCGGCACTCGTCTGTGCCACTAAAGGGCCAGCATTTAACGGATGAGCGAACACGTGTGCTTTGTCATTGGAGATTATGTCGAGCAAGGTAAGTTCTTATAAAGGTAGGAGTACAATTTTCACACGACCTATTAGGCCAGTCAAAATAGAATGAATGCTGCCTTAACCCAACACTAATTGCAACAGAATCAATTCCGACAGAATTGTATTGAGAATACCTTTAAAAACAACATATCAAAAGTCTACTAAAATCAAAGGGGTGGAACATATATTTTTAAGGGGGTAAGGTTTATACAGGGGTCAAAATATGAAAAGTATCAAAACGCGTCGAAAAGTATGCCAACGTGTTTGTTACATTTCCAGGATTAAAAAAAAAGTATAGTTTGCCATATCTGCAGGTTGTAGTTCAATAGTTATGAGTCAAAATAGGTTCAAGGTCACACTGAGGGCAAATTTTCAGATATATCCGTTATAAAAATGGTGTCAAATTGTTCGTCCAATGGTACAGAACCCGAAGATATACTGGTTGCACCATCTACAAAATGTGACTGGGGGCTACAGGTTCTATGGGAGGTCACTAGTCATAGCTCTGTAATTCTTATATAGAAAGTTCAAACAAAGAATCTATTTATATTTACTTATCTAGTGGGACAAATTTAACAGTTTTACAACCAGTCCGATCAAAATCGGACCATTCTATGAATTTTACCCCAGGATGACCTTGAACTGTTATGAGCCTATTGTACTAAAACTATAACGCGTAGATAGGGCAAACTATACCTTTTTTTAAACCTAAGAATGTAGCCCAATAAATTGGTACATCATTTAAATCAATTCGAACAATTCTAATTTTTTACCCCTGTACAAACGTTTCCCCCTTATTTTTACATGTTCCACTAGGTTGATTTTGGTTGACTTTTACTTATTTTTGGACTATTTCAGAGTATATTAACACCAAAATTGTTTCTGTTGCAATTTGTGTGGGGTCAAATCATACAATTATTGGACTATATTGGGTTTCACCTCTGCCGAAGATACGCGGGGAAAAGCAAAAACAGTGCCAGTTAGCCGAATACTGCGATCAGGAAGCCCCATTGGCTAGATGGTGTTGACGTCACCAGTGTCGCTGCAGCGACTGACACTCAACGCCGACGATGCTGAAATGGCAGATACGAAGGACAATTTGGGGGAGCTTCCTGACCCCACCCGCTAAATAAATGGGAGACCAAAACCAGCTAGGAGAAGGTCCTGATGGGACGTGTACGAAAATCAGCTTTAGTCAGACAAGCTGACAAGCGCTGCCAGATTGATGGTGTAGCGATTAAAACGGCAGTGTCTTTGTCTCTACCTTTGGAAAGAAATGAATTTGAAAGCTGAGATTTCAGACGACAATGAGAAAAATACGGCATTTAATTTGATACTAAAATTGAAAATACTTCTGCCATACACACATATATAAACTGAAAAAAATGAGGTTCTAAGCATATCTTGGAAGAAACATTCCACTAAATGTCAAGTCTACAGTGATATACCCATACCTTTACAGTTGTGGCATGGTTGGGGTAGCATAATTTATTTCGAGTCAGAGAGCAGATCTTCTGTGAAGACTTCCATGTCCAACTGACGGACCACTTGCCTACCTGATGGTATGCAAAGACAGCGGCTTACACTCTGAAAAAAATTGGGTGAATCGGTACTGGACGAAGACGTTTGCTACCGCACTTTAATTGTCAATAAAGGAAATAGCGTTTAAACTTTTTCTCTACATCTTCTAATCTCTAATCAAAATGTAGAACCAAGAAGGTGTTGTTTGAATAATCGAAATTCAGTTTATTTGTGACTTCACTTGCAAGGGATAATTGGCAAGTATGTGTACCGATTAACATATGCAAACAGTTGCTCAGATGCACCGATGTGGATTTCTCCTTTCGCAGAGATAGGGATACTCACGAGACGACCTTGATGAATCCGACAGTTAGTCGAATGTGTGTACATTATTACAATAACATTTGCGAATGTGGTCACCCATTTCAGCAATATGTGTGATTTGTCTGCTTTAGAGAAGATGTGATATGTTTGCTATTCTTCAATTATCATCAAGTTACATGCCTCTACATGTGAAAGGTAAGTGGCACTGACCTTTACCGTGAAATAACAGCACGTTCTCCGCGGTCAGTATTTCCGCATTATACGATTTATTTGCAGTTTTGGTATAAAGTACCATCCACGTCTTCTTTCAATTAGAACAAGATACATGTTAGAATATTTAGTTCGTCTGTTTGTAGTGTTCCGTGTCAACGGAAGGAGGCGTTTGATTGATACAAATAGAGCAAGTAGGCAGTTTAAGATCACACGAGCATGTTTCATTCCATTACAAGATTGTTTGGGACAAAGAGGCCCTAGCATTATTAGTTTCGAAATCAGGTAAAGAAGGATAAAGTTCCATCAGTTATCATGTTCAACATAATTTGTCTCCAGTATCAATGATGTGCTTGTCTTGTTTTGTTTTGTTTGTCTCTGTGATGTTTTTTTTTTTTTTTTTTATCATTTCGAACATAGTTTCAAATGGTCATTCTTGCATTAAGAAGTTCTTTATCCTGATACACTGTCCATACAAAAATCAATTTCGTACAACAATATAGAAATAAGTGTCACCATTGGGACTACTAGACTAGATAACTCTCTGCAACAAATCATGTCTCGTGTCTTAATTTACTTAATTGACACGTTCCCTTTTGTCCACATATGAGAATTCAGGAACGCACTAAGTAATGGATTTTACAACTCTGGTAGATCAGTGTTGAATATTAGTGGTCTGAGTAATGTAAGTGGTGAAATTGTTAACCATTCAATTATGGCATTTTACGCTTACGGAGTTGTGACTTATTGTCGTCCGTCACTGATACATGTTCGTTGAATGTCAATGTATTAGCATTGATGGAGTAATTGCGAGATGATAAATCCTAGTCTTTGTGTCAAAAAATCGGTTTTGATTAGTCCGAGTGGCGAACTTGAAGGAATTTTGTAAAGTCCCTTTAGCTAAGTAATTACAAAGTCTTTAATAATAATAATAATAATAAACAACAGTGGACATTCCCTTTCGTACATGAAGTCAGTAACACCGATGGACAATTAAACTACAAGACAGTTCTGTATTGATATGCCTTGAGTACACAAATTGAATGGGTCAGCCTTCCGAAGAATTGTTAATCACTGAATTTGATGTATCCCTAAAAGCCATAAATGCCATTTTTCGCCACTTTTCAAATAATCACAGAGCAGACCCCTTACCTTGTCTGTAGGGTGTGAAAATTGTTCCTAGATCTAAACAAGACAATTGCGCCACCCTCTTTGGAGTGTGATCGGTTAAGTGTGCGTAGTCATTTGCTCTTGGGACGTAATGGATATACAAGTCAGATTTGCAGTAAATGCCGAAGTGTAATAAAACTTAGAGTCCCCAAAGGAGGTTGGTGCTTGCCAGTTAATAACATGTACGAAATTAAACCGTGTAACCATGACAAAGCTGTAGAGGAGCAAAATCGAAGGTCTATTGATAATCAACATATAACCCCTCCAAAACGCCAACCAAGAAAATATTGGTACCAGATACCAATAATGGGCTCATCCAACGAATGGTTTTCCATTCAATAAATATTTTATTTTCGGCACTCGTCAATAAACTTTCAAATTATTTGAACGTGTATGTCCCAACTTTTGCACTTTTATTTTTAAATTACATTTTGAAATTGTCAAAAGCTAACAGCCGATTTTTGAGTCCAGGCAATGCACATCAACCAGTGGTACACAAACGAGCCGGGAAATCCAGAGAAACAATCTGGGGATATCTAAAGTGTCCCTTTTGTTTAGCCTTCCTCTATGTGAGCCATTTTTTACAAAAACACTCGGGGGGGGGGGGGGCTTCCCACCCTTGAATTATCCTTATTTCACCGAAGAGCCGGTTCTTATAAAGGTTTATCAGTTATTTTAAGATATTTTAAAAGTCATCGGAAGGTGATAACACTTTAAAAATATTTTCACTTGCCGTAGGCGGTCCGAATATCTTAGCTCATGGTTTGCTGAAGTCTATGTATCCAATGGTCACTGATATTATGGAAAGATATGAGGGGTGACTTTTATTCATTTTTAAGAAAATACAGATTTATGCGGGGTTATACGATTTTAATAATTTAAAATTAGGTTACGCGTTGGTTTACACTAGAGAAAACATCCTATGGCGGTTTGTTATATATTTATTGACTCAGATTCGTGTCAGTTCAAAACACTTCCTTACACACGACAAAATATACCCCCTCCCACACACAAACACATACACTTCCCCCACCCCCCCCACACACACAACACACACTGGCATGTTCACATACACCAACATTATAATTATGTAGACTTGTTTTGTTGGGATGCTATATATTCTCTGGAATTTGATTAGGGTGAGCAGTCTTTTTATTTGAACTTCAGCACAATGATTTTTATATTTTGCAAAAGGGTGTTATTATAGATTTAAAGGAAATTCTGTCAAATGATTTTTGTCAAACTCAGTTTGACTTACATCCATAAAATATATGTACATTACCTCACGAATCCCGAAAAAATAATACAATTATGAAAATTAAACAAAATAGAGGCATTTAATTTTTTGCTTTGTTGAATACAGAAGGAAAAACGGGACGGGATTTTGCCACGGTTCATTGATCAAAAGCGCCAATTTTGCTCTCATCGTGACATCAAAGTGAGTGATGACCCAAAACATCGTGTTTGTTGACTCGATTGGGTTATGCTGACACGTAATGTAATATTGAGGTAATGAAATAATAATAAAATTTGAAAAAAAAAAAAAACAAAAAAAGTTAGAATGACATATTTTGTTTCATTCGTTGTGTTTTAATTATTATTGAAGTGGCCACACTGCGATATGATGGGTTTACAACGACCGTTAATTTGGATGGTGCATCACTTGGACGTCACCCTATTTGCCTGGCGATGTGGATTTGTCGGAATCGTTTTCGAGTGTAAGCTTTGGGAGAAAAATTAAAAGGGCAAAATACTCAAAAAAGTGGACACTTTTCAACTTATTTTGATTATATGTAATATACGTTACTAAGCTTTCCATCCATACCCAAATTTCCAAAATCAGATCATGACAATTTCCTTTAAGACCACTAGGCGGTATTCTGAAAGGAAATTTAACTTAGACCCGGGTTTAAACAAGGGTTAGTCCTACATGAGTGGACCTTTATCCTGCCAACAACTCTAAAAAAAGTGTTGTGGTAAACAAGGCGAGCGGCCCTCCCATTCATGAGGAATTTTCTAACCGTTACATTTAATGTTCACAGTATTTTAAGGAAAAAGGGTCCAATTCATTGTAGGATAACCTGATTAACCCAGGTCTAAAGTTAAGTCTCTCTTTCAGAATACCAGACATAGTTGTATTGGGAAATATTTATTTAAGTCGTCAGAACAAGAAAAGAATTCCCAGTACGTGAATGTTGGCCACTTTTTTTTTGTTTGTTTTTAGTAGAAATGTCAACAAGGCATTCCTTCTATGGGAAATTACCGAATTAAAAAAAAAATCTCTATCAGGAGATATCACCCTGAAACATATTAGGGTGTGTAAAATAAAAATCTGCCGGGTGCCACCTGGGCATCCTTGGGCATTTTGAAAAAGCCAAGATGGTGTCGCCATAAATGATAATTATATATTCAATACAATATTATCAAACTATGGAGTTACTAGATATGTATATGTCACTTGCAACAAAAGTCATACTTAAAATTCAAAATGGAAGCCAAATCCAATAATTTTAAAATATGCCCTATAACAGCAAATACCTGCGATAAAAATACACACGAAGTACTTAGGTTATGTTGTTAGACACAATAAATGTATTTCTGATAATTTTAAAATTATAATAATACCTCAGGAAAGAAGAAAATGTGTATCTTATATCTAAATTCAAAACAAACAGTTGATTACTATTATCAAATTCCAAAATTGACTGCTTTCGTTGTTTTTAACATCGACATTTCGCATGAGATTTTTGTTTCTGTTGTTTTTTATTGCTTTCGGGAAATATTTTAATTAAGTTTGTCAGAAACAAGAAAATAATTCCCAGTACGTTCATTCTCAATGTTCAGGCACATTCTTTGTTTTTGAGTAGAAATGTCAACAAGGCATTCCTTCTATGTGATTACCGAATACACTCTAAATTTTACAACGGATATTGTAGTTATGTACAACTTGTTGACCGATTTGTTTTACTCTAATGCTACTCTGAAGCCAAAAAACATTGAATAGACCTGTTTGCAAACACTACTTATATTTCATTATAATTATATCTCATAAAACGACCTTATGTGTTAATTGCATTATGGGAAATTACTTGTAAATTGTTAGCAGACACTTTCAGCTCTTTATACAAATAATATGTGTTTGTATTTTGGGACAACAAATGTCAATAATACATAGTTGTCCCGAAAATACAAGCACATGCAAGGCATACACAGTTTATATGTATCTGTATAATAAGAACTGAAAAGTATGCGCCTTCAGCTTTGACCCAAATGGCCCCAAGGGTCATTTTATAAAACATATGCGACTTATTCGCAGTTTGCATAAACAGATTTATTCAAAGTTATTTTGGCTACATAGTATCAGTAGAGTTCAACAAATGGTTCAATCATTTGTACACAACTACATTATCCTTTGCAAAATGTAGAGTGATATGATCTGAGAAAGTGGATGGTCTAGTAGTTAGCAAGTTTACATCTGAAGCAAGGCCTAGGGTCATCGGTTCTAATCTCAGTGGGGCCACTTGCTGGATTTAATTCGGGAACTCAATTTGAGTATAAGATTTTGATTGAAACCTGAACACCACTACCTTCATTTCACTTTTTTTTTTCCTCTGCTTGCTAAAACCCCCCTTTTTGGTGCCAAATTTCTAATATAATTGTCAATTGACACTTTCCGCCCCTTTACATCCAAAAACAAACATCCACTGGGGTACGGGTCAAATACAGGGTGATCCCACAATGATGAATAGGGGGGTTGGCAACCAACCCCTTACTTCGGGAAAGAAGTACCAACATGCCTACCTCGACGCAGGAATATTTGATTTTGGTATCAATAGATAGTTGTGGTCCTCCTCTTTCCATTGACACCAAAATGAGTTAATGCTTAAAGATAATATTTTTAGAATATTTCTTTGCATTTGGAGTGTTTGTTTTGGAGTGTTTATTTTGATACCTTGTTTCATCCTTATGACACAATACATTGATGTACATTTAAACACAATTTGACTTTATTTCAAATTTACCCCTGTACTAATTGTGTGCCTCCTTTTTTACCAAGTTTCCAGAGGTTGGACCCAAAATTTCTGATTCAGCCCATAGAAAAACATTTTCAAACCTTCTTCCCCAAACTTCTAGAGTAGGATTTAGAGAATAAAGGTATGGTTTTTGGGAACCGGTACTTTCTTTACGACGAATTGAAACCAATGCAATACCATTATTTTAAGTGGCAGAACAAGGCCGGAGGCCGACTTCTTCCACGCAAAAATAATGGTGTCGCCGGTTTCAATTCGTCGTAAAGTGAGTACCGGTTCCTAAAATCATACCCTTTTCTCATTCTTAAACAGCTTTAACATTTAATGTCATCTTTAACCCAATTTCGCGATACTTTACGGCTTAGATACAACAAGAAAGAACTGCCACCACCCAGTGACAACAATCGAACAACCCGTTGAACGCAATCATACGCAACGAGACGCTTAAACCTAAAAATAATGTCAATACGTAGCGCGTTCTACCTGAGTTCAATTGTCGAATTGAACCCAGGCATCGGCCAATGAAACTGCTTACATTTTCATAGCTGTTTAAGAATCTCATTTATAACCCTACTGTTTTAATTGAAAGCACGCTTAGCATTTCTCTTAAGCTCCATACAGTATTGTACCGTCAGGAAGTAAGAACACTCTTCTACATTGTTAATTGTATTCCGTAGGTACCTGAATAAAATACGAATACCCCATTTTGACATAAAAATAGCAGACCGTAAACTTCACAAGTCGTTAAACTACCACACACGTAATATTCTACACGCTTAGTACACATACATCCCAAACATTCCTGTGAGTCGCCCTATTTTTTATTAAAATAACAGAAAATGTTTCTATTTTGTCATACAGGTTGTTACTTTACATGGACTATATAGCCACGAATAGTGTTGTTTGGTAAACTCCTGCGACAATCGACTAATATTCGAAAGTAAACATTTAGAGTCAACTTTGTCCACTGTTTTTGTTGTCTGTTGATGATGTTGTTGTTGTATCTGTTAATCTGTTGTGAAATGGTTAACAATTGCCTGTAATACCCACATACTTGGAAGATTTCAATCAAACTTGAGTCAGAGGCGAAGGCGATTTTTACATTTTTTAAAACTTTTTTTACAGATTTTTTTTTTGCGCGTTTATATTCCTAGGCCCTATCTACTAATGTGCTTATATATCTGTATTGTTCCATACTATCTTGGAGATAAAATTGCCGACTTTAACATTCCGTATTGGTTTGACTACTTCCAATAAGTGTCCAAATATCTGAAGACCTTAAACAGGAAGTGGCTTTTACATGTACTGTGAAGTTTGATATGTATGAACATGAGTCCTTAATTAATGCATACTATCTAATTTATTACAATGTTACCGATGAAGATGTTAAAGATCTTATACAAGGTAGTGCAACAAAAAGTTGTTCCTTAGATCCTGTGCCACTTTGGTTCTCAAAGAAATTATCTCTGTTGTTTATACCTGTTATAACCATGTATATGAATGCATCATTTCCACGGTGTTTTTTTTCCCAGCTCACTGAAACATGTAATCATTAACCCTCTTATCAAAAAGCCATCCTTGAACCACAGTGAACTGAAAAGTTACCGACCTGTAGCTAACATTCCACTTGTCGCAAAGCTGATTGAGAAACATGTTGTAAGCAACATTAACAGCCACATGCAGAAACATGGTCTTGGTGAAGAACTGCAGTCTGCCTACTTGTGTGGCCATAGTACTGAAACTGCGCTATTGAAAGTTAAAGACGAAATCATGGGGCATGTGTACAAACAGAAAGGGGTTTTCCTTGTTTTACTCGATCGCAGTGCGGCATTCGACAAGGCGATCTTCTGCTAAGTCGATTGTCGCGTTAGATCGGGGTGACTGGGATTGCCCTTGACTGGTTGAAGTCCTACTTTACAGGTAGAACAACGGCTGTTGTAATTGATGGCATCTACTCAGTAGCAAAAAATAATGGACTATGGATTACCCCAGGGGTCTATTTTGGGCCCTCGAGGTTTCACACTATATATACCGTCCCAATAGGCAGAATAATCAAGAAGCACTCTCTATCATACCATATGTATGCGGATGACATACAGATTTTTTTGTAGTTTTGAACCATCTAATCCATCATCAATTGACTCTGCTCTGTCATCTTTAACAACATGCATCAATGAGATCAGAACTTGGATGACATTCAATTTCTTGAAACTAAACAATGACAAAACATAATTTATGGTCATCACATCTCGTTACAACAAACGTTGGATGCCTGATGTAGATATGTGCATTGGAAATGAAATTATCCACCCCTCCACTACTGTCAAAAACTTGGGTGTCATCTTTGACGATGCAATGACCATGTTGCCACAAGTTGTCTCTTTGTCAAAGAGCATCACTTTCCACCTTCGTAATTTTACTCGGATCCGCCCTTTTCTCGATAATGAAATATGCAACCATGTCGTTCGGTCTCTTGTGTTATCACGTCTGGACTATGGGAATGTACTCTTAGCTGGTTCTAACGCAAATACGTCATGAAATTGCAGCGTTTACAGAACTGGAGTGCAAAATTGATCTTTCGTGCTTCAAAACGTGACCATGCCAGCCAGTACTTACAAGAACTGCACTGGCTCCCTGTGAACAAGAGGATGTTGTACAAAATATTCTTTATGTCTATAAATGCTTAAATGGATATGGACCAAACTACCTTGCTTCATCATTTTCACTGTATGAACACAGTCACTGCAGCTTGCGCTCTGCAATGGATACCACACGTCTCACTATTCCAAAGTTTAAGTCAAAAGGTCTCACCGCTCCCACACTGTGGAACTCGCTACCATCTGAACTCAGTTCTGCTACATCACTGCTTACCTTCAAGAAAGGACTTAAATCCTACCTGTTCCAAAATTAATCTGGCTGCTTGTTTCAGTTTTGCTGATTTCGTTGATTTTTTTTTTGCCTTTCGTTGCAATATGTTTGAATTCCATCTCGGCGCTGTGATCTATATGAAATGGCGCCTTAGAAAAGCCATGTATGTATATATGTATGTATGTTGATGCATAATGAATGATTTCAGTGTTCTAATAAATTAATTCCACTCCAAAGTGTGATATGTGAGTAGAAATAAAAAAAAATACATTTGCTTTAAAATCACAGGGTGGCCGTTTTTTTTTTTAACATAGAAATATATATAAAAATGATTCAGTTGTATACGGCTCGCTTAGGAGCCGTAGCCGCTTAGGAGTCAGGAAGTAAGAACACTCTTCTTAATTGTACATTGTATTCGTGGGTAACCTGAATAAGAATACGAATACCCCATTGTGACATAAAAATAGCAAACAGAAACTTCACAAGTCGTTAAACTACCACACACGTAATATTCTACAACTTTAAGTACACATAGCATCCATAACTTCTGTGAGTCTATTTTTTATTAAAATAACAGAAAAAAAAAAAAAAAAAAAAAATTTTTTTTTTGCCTTTCGTTGCAATATGTTTGAATTCCATCTCGGCGCTGTGATCTATATGAAATGGCGCCTTAGAAAAGCCATGTATGTATATATGTATGTATGTTGATGCATAATGAATGATTTCAGTGTTCTAATAAATTAATTCCACTCCAAAGTGTGATATGTGAGTAGAAATAAAAAAAAATACATTTGCTTTAAAATCACAGGGTGGCCGTTTTTTTTTTTAACATAGAAATATATATAAAAATGATTCAGTTGTATACGGCTCGCTTTCTTAACACTAAGTTTATGGGGTCCATGTGGACCCAAGATTTTGTTTTTCGCATGCTATTTTTAAAGCGAAATTATTTTGTGCGTAAAATTTGATGTTTTTTGGAAAAAAATAATTTTCCTGAATATCAGTTGCCCACATTTTTGGGGAAAAAAATCAAATCGGCCATGGCGTTTTTTATGTCTAGCATTAGGTCCAGTCCCTGATATATGGTTTTTTTTTTTTTTTTTTCATTTCTTGGCCGGAATAATTTTTTTTTTTTTTTGCGCATCATATAAAACGGTTTTTCGACCGCCATTTTGAATCGATACAACCGTTTTTCATTTTTTCCTGTTATGTGGTCGATACTCTGATCAATGATTATTCCAATGGCAAAGTGGTTTCACACGACCCCCCCCCCCATACAGCAACGGAAGTGCACAATACCTTATGCATTTAAGTGGTAAATTGGCCATAACATAAAAACGGAAGGTCAAATAGAATTCAAACAAAAGCAATCAAGAGCTGAAAGTTCATACTTTTCTAAGTTATTGTTTATTTGGCTGGAATATTCAAATATTCCCCCCATCCCATACATAAATCGGGTAATTTGATTCACTTATATTTACAAATTTACACTATTGAAAACAAAACGCGCAATTTTTGTTTGTTTGTTTGTTGCTGTTTTTATGTGTTTTCTTCTCTCCTCACTGATCCTTGTTGACACAACCTTTCAGACTTCTGGACGTTTGATCTTTGATGAGTGGACAGAATAAATAACGGAATTAAGACATACTTTTTCTATGCGTGCTATATCAGTGTAATACGAAACCACGTCTTCTATTATGCGTATTCACAAGGGTTTGTAAATCCCTTAAGTGTATATACTTGTAGTTATTTATCCATTCCTCATATTTAGCAATAAACACACGCATGGCACTCCAGCAGCTCTTAACAATATCGAGATATTGAAATTTGCGCTTAAAGTCATTTGCTAAATCTGAAAATTGAGAAAAGAAATCCAACACCAAAGCAGCCTTATTAAGACAAACTCGGATATTTTAGTCATTACTCTCCATACGGCCGAAGATTCATATCTTTGAATACTGCTGTTTTCAAACCTTTCTGTATTCATTTTTTAGGTTGAGAAAATACTTGAGACTTTTACAGACTTATCCTTCACTCATAATTGTTCAACAAATTTCAAATATTTTTACGTGCGCGTTTTATTTTTTTTTATTTTTAATTTAAGCTTTTTATTTTTTTTATTTTTTTTATTTTGTTGTTAAAAATTGTAAAAGCAAGTAGTAGTTATCTGTAGTTAATAGCGGCAACAGCAGAGTAAGTGATTCGTTCTTCTGCATCATGTATTAAATCAAATTGCGTTTGTTATGTTGCCGCGATGGTTTCTGGCATTGTTTTATATCCAACATTTCCAAACTAAACCCCATATCTACATTAAAGCGATATGTGCCCTCAATGTAATGGGACTGTTTTAAGGCTTGTCTCCGCTGTTTCCTGCTGTTCAAATATGATCGCCAGGCATCATTTGGCTACAATTAGGTTTGCTATCGAAGATGAATTGAAAGCTTAGCTTCAAGCATTTACTTTTTTTCGTTTAATTTAATTGGGCATTAGGGCACCTTCAGCGGTAGTACACTCATTTAAAAGGTCCTTTTAGACGTTTCTTCTACAGTTGATACAAATCCCTTTGCTATAATCCAAGGGGCCTATTCTGTGTTCGCGTGTGTGTGCATGTGTGTGTGTGTGTGTGTGTGTGGTGTGTGTGTGTGTGTGTGTGTGCCTGTGTGTGCGTGCGTGTGTTTGGGGTGTGTGCGTGCTGTCGTTGTGCTTCTTGGCAATGGCAATGTCTACAGGTGTTAACACTTCCTATCTAATGACACCTTACACCAATTTATTTGACTAAACACAGTTATGTTTCCAAAATTTGCAATTCATTCTGAAGTAATTCTAGGCATGCTGGTACTCATTTTGGTTTGAAAAAAGAGGAGGACCATAGCTATATATTGCTACTAAAATCAAGTGTCTGTGATATTCCTGTGTCGACATGTTGGTACTCTCTCCGAAGGGCGTGGTTGCCACCCCAATCCATCACTTTGGGATCACCCTGTATCTTACCTATACCCCGGTGGATCTTTGTTTTGCATGAAAAGGAGCGGAAAACATCAATTGACAATCCCTTTTGGCACCAAAAAGAAAAGGCGTGTAAAAACATTAACCCTTCGATAGACGAGGGTTAATGACATTTGATCCCATGCTGAGCACACGTTTTGTAAATGGTCTCAAGTTGCTTCAGGTCTCAAGCTGGTTTATATACATGGGTCACGTGACCATATGCAACGTTATCTGCAGGAGTGGCACTTTTTGGTTTTTGGTAAATATTTTTTTTAAAAGAAAGACCGGAAGTTCTTATTTAATGACATTTGACCACATGCAACGTTGCATAAAGCAGATATGTCTCATGGATGTCAAAGGTCAGAAATACCTTTCAAACACAAATAAATGAGCCTTGTGCACAAATGATCTGAATTTTATAATATAAGACAGATTTAATGATTTAACAATCGGATTGTTTCAAGAATTTGGTATGTCCAAAACAAAATTACATGTATTACATTTAACGATTTTAGTTATATTATACCTATTAGCGTCAAATAATGTCCAGAAATATAAGAAGCGTTGCAGTCCAACGATGATATGTCCTCTCAGCGAAGGCTCAAAAATGACAGCATGCAATAATATTCCAAAGGTAGCAATATCCATAGAAATCTTCCGAGTCTTGAAGGTAATTTTGACGACTGGATTTTCCCTCGACGACACTAATATACCACAGTATATGAGTCCAAGATAATCACCATGATTTCCATCTGTCCACAATTTGGAATCCTATTTTGATTCCCAGCACTTTTGGCTTCAAAGACGACAGTAGAAAAATTATAGCGACTTCGCTCACATTATTAGAAATCCTCGCATAGGTACTGTACAGGTCTGCTACTCATTGCGGATCAAAACTAGATATAACTACACTGTATAGCTTCCTGGTTACTACTGCTGGCGCTGAGTCTTTTCAGTGAGTAGTATTTAACTTCTCACAGCTAGATTCCCCTCTCTAACAATAATCATTACAGTATCATCATGCATAAACATAATCTTGCACTCACCAATTGGTTTTCACATAAATTACATCATCTGCATTGCATCACCTCACATTTATAACTTCATGGGGAATTACATAATTTTACAATCTGTTTTGATCTCAATACATAAACAAGTTGACTCAGTTTGTAAATTTACATCTTGGCGAATTCCCATTCACCTCCCTAGTTATAAACAACAGGTGCATATTTCAACATAGCACCGTAGGGGAATTCCACTTTCTTCTCTTGCAAAATCTATCTAGTAAATAACACCTGGTCTGATCTCATAATAAACATAATAAATCATAATAAACAAAGTGCTTTTTCAATGAGAAACCTTTTCTCAAATAAAACTGAGAAAGAAAATTAATATTTTTATCACAAATGTAGGCCAATATAACATTTTCACATAAGACCAGCAGTGCCCTTTAATGACCTTTCACCCTCATGTCGAGGGCAACTTTTGCGAAGGAGGAAAAAGAAAAAAAAAAAACGAAGAAGAATATGAAGAAGATAGAAGAAAGAAAGAGAGAAGAGAAAGGGAGAAGGGAAACGCAAGATATACAAGACCGTGCACCGGCAGGTAAGCAAAATTCGCGCCCTCTGCAGGCTTAAGTTAAAGGACCGTTCTTCGGTCACGTTTGTGATCCAACACAGGCACATTTTCACTTTCAACCCAATGCTGCCCCGTCAACACAACCGATTTGTTACCACTCATGATATCATTAACAACCCTGAGTCCAAACCCATCCAAAACCAATGCTTCCACGCCCGCTAGATTGATCAACCTGTCAGGAGTTCGGTCACGTGTGAGCGCTGCCCCATCTCCCCAGGACGAAACAACCAATCCAGCGAAGATGGAAACATCCATCGTCCGGCTTGGACTCAAGGTCGCCAATAATATCAAAAACAACGACAGGCCGGCCACGTTCACAAAACAGCACCGGGATGAAAGCAAACAATTATCCTCGGGAAAAAGCTTCATAATAATGTCTCGATTCAAAATGGTTTGAATTCTATCATGCTTTGCGATTAATACGAATATGTTTCGCCAGTGGAATTTGAAACAATTGTAATATTCTGTACGCCATGGGACAATAAGGCGAAATATAAAGAGGCGGAAGGCAGCAGACAAGACCTTCAGACAGAAAGAGCGGAATGAAATACGGCCACAAAGGGATAGACAGTACAGGCAGGAAATGACAGAGAGCAATAGCAAGATATTTACAAACAACACAGACAAGCGCATCTCTTTCTAACATTGTTTTAATCTAGTAAACCTGAAAACAAGTCTGGTTTTATTATTGGCATCACGATTTAGGTCAACAGTAATTATTTTCTCGTTCATGATTGATGTTAATAGCCGTTGGCCTGGACGGAGCCGCGTAACATAAGTATACAACTCAAATGACTGGAACGTAGGATGTAAATATACCTTATATATCGTAGATGACATCCCAATAATTGAAAGATTACACAAGCATTTTACAGTTACGATTTATATCACGTAAACCTTTAAATATCATTTATATCCCTATGTCCCAACCCTAAGGAGGTAGCGTTATGTTTATTGTTAGATCTAGAGCAATGTTCTCCCAAACAAAGACAGGGGTCCACTCCTTATTAAATGCAGTTAAAGGACGCTAGGAATATATGTAAGAAATGTTATCGATCAGGTACAGTAGGAAGATATCCCATCCTTTCTATTAATGCGAAATTCGGATGCAATGTCCTACGCCACGTCCGAACCCAAGAACTTCTTCACTCGCAAACCATTTAAAGAGGAGGGCGCATTGTTTGTTCTAAGTATGGTGGTTGATGAAAATGAGCTTTCCTGTGATATTTTCCTGGTTGAAAAAAAAACTAATTTTCTGCAGATATTGTCTGATTTACACGAAGCGCAGACACGCCTTTATAAGCGTGGTGTGGTGTGTGGAAAAATACACGCCTGTTTATAAGCCGGGCGTGGTGTGGAAAAATGTTGGTATGGAATAAAGTTGAAAGTAAATGAATATTTTGTTTTTAACGTTAACAGGGGATAATTGCAAAATCAATTTCTTGCTTAGGGAACAAGTACTACTTGTGATGGTAGCTTAATGCGCTACTGATAATTGTTTAGTGGTGCAAAGTCGAGCAAGTACTGGTTTAGGTAGCTAACAGCGCTACGATACTTGTTTAGGGTTGAAATTCAACTTTCAAAAATTCCCCAAAATATGTCTACTCATTGTTTTCAATTCCGTTGGTACTTTTCTGTGATCGCCTAGGGTGGGGTGATATGGCAAGTACTGTACTGTAGGTGGCCCGTCAGTTCTTGGAAAAAACCTGGCATGAAATTTCATTCTTGATCAGACTGAACTAATTTTTACAAGGCATGCAAGGTTGAAAGATTGATTTAAACCTTCACAAGCTTTCGTGCCCTTTAGGGTATAACCTAAGATAATCTTGCAGGAGCACACACACATTGTCACAAACGTGACTTCCTGACAGGGTCTTTTGAATGGATCATTAAATCAAATAAGATGTTTGATTGCGAAGAGGCAGAAGGAGTTATCCAATTGAGCTCATTGGAATTTATGGCAAGTATTCAGAAATGGCTTTATTGTTTGTTTTATTGTTTGTTTTATTTTGTTGTTAATAGGTTTAATAAGTCTGTACATGTAACATGTGATAGTGATATACCAAGTTCACCTTATTGTATACATTGACACTACATTTGATGTACAACCGTACATTCTTCTTCACCTAGTAGGCCACGATAAGTGTGCGATTTAATCACCTTTCCATGCTGCAGAACTGGGGATAACGCACTTCATTGACTTCAATTAAAAAAGACATATTAATCAGGAAAATTTTATCCCATTCCCCCAAAACCGCAATTTATTTCCAGAATGATATTCAACAATCAACCGAAACACTCTTCGGACTTTTTTTTTTTTTTTTTTTCTCATCAATGCAGGTCCATTGTTACTGTCCACACAGTAAATGTATCTCAGGTGTTATCACCTCCCCGTATTTACTTCTAGTATCTGTTCATGATATAAAGTGCAACTTGAGGGTTTAGGGTCTGCAAAAGTTAGGTAGGTCGCCTTGCCAAGAAACTGTTCTTTCGTGCTTTGTCCCCTTATCTTTTCTTTTCGAAACATACAGAACATCGAGTCAAAGTTAATTGAACACACAGTAGAATCTCAAGATTTCTTTTAACGCGGACGAAGACGTGCTTTAAGTCATGATAAAGTAACTCGCGGGTGAGGTCTATATTCGAAAAGGTCTAAGATTCGAAATCTGTTCATCTGCGTGCATAAAAAATGGACCAGATGTTAAAAGAATGGAGTGTGTCCATGCCGATTATTGAGTATCATTAGCTCCATTGTTTGATCGATCGAGTTTGATCGAGAATATGTATATCCTTTGATATTCTAGCACATAAAGTGATTTGACATTTTATTATTTTTTTGTCTAAATAATGTGGACTTTTTTCATGTGGGATACTTCTTTTCCTGCTTAACCCTCGGCTACCTGAGCCATTTTTGTAACAAAACTCGCGAATGGGGAGGGGTGTTACCACCCCCTGTGATTTCGTTACTGAACACCGTTCCGGTAAATCTTTGATACCAAAGGATAGCTTATAGTTTCTTCTTTCCCATTGTACGCGAAATAATTACTAACATCTCCATTATGACGTCACCATGATTTCATATGTTGAGGAAGTACGAAAATACTGAATATAGGGTGGAAATTGATATTTCGCTATTTTAGCGACCGCAAACACTTATTATAGCTCTAAAATGCTGTCCTTATATAAACTCTCATTTCCCTCAAGTAGAGTCAAAAAACCCAAAAAATCTGATTTTCCTAACCTTTTGGCGAAAAATTGAATTTTTCGCTGTTGTGTGTCTATGGAAATGGCAGTTTTGCTGACATGCGAACTTTACATGTATGACGTCATTGTGACGTAATGCTAATATGTTGGTACCATGTTTGTATATCAATGGAAGAGGAGGACCATAGCTATTTTATGGTAACAAAATCAAGTGTCTGTGTGTTCCTAGTGTTGTGTTAGCATTTGGTACTTCTCTTCCGAAGGGGGAGGGTGGTTACCACCCCCCCCCCCCATCCATCACTTTGGATCACCCTGTATCTTACCATAAACCCCGGGGATTTGTTGTTGGATTAAAAGGAGCGGAACATGTCAATTACATTAAATAATTTGGGCACCAAAAGGGGGTTTTATCAAGCCGGGGAAAAAACCTGAAGGGAGGGAGGGTTGGTAACCAACCCAACCCCCCCCCACGGTAGCCGAGGTTAATATATTGTTTAATATCACTGAATAAATACGTGTTACAAATCCACAGATATCTAAATAAAAGGACCAAGATTGTACTCTCTTAAAACCAAAGATTGAAAAATCATCTATGAGATTGAGTTGAGGGAAAAGTCTAAAATTTGATTGAAAAATGCAATGGAACTTGGTTTGAATTTTCGATCTTTAAGACTGATATCTCAATCTTAATTTGGACTATCCCCTCACCTCAATCTTTTCATTTAAGAGAGTATCATGCACCATAGCCTCCTAGTTCTGATGTTATCCGCCAGAAAAGCAAAGAACACCTTTCGGACCTAGAACACCTGCACCTATAGATGATATCGCTCTTTCACCAACCTTCTTTTAGCTCATTGGTATAGACTACGTGCTAGTAATTAAGGTTGCCGGTCGAGTCCGGTCAAGCATCATTTTTTTTGGCAGCGCTGGCCCCTCTCCGGGAAAGATTAATAACTAGGCATCCATGCCTACCCGAGACCACGGGGATGCTTGGTGACGATAGCGATGACAACTAAAGTACTAACCTAGCCGTGGTATAGAATGACCAATAGAATTGATTTGACAAAATTGGCCCAGGTTACCACTAATCCACTGAGCCCAAACCCGTATACACTGCACACTCACGCCCAGACCAGCGGCGGATTTAATGAAAAGGTCACTGTCAGCGGCTTCGGGTGGGGCCCTTTATGTGTCGCTAAGGCGACGCAGTGTCCCACTTCAGTGCGACTGGGGGAGTCCCATATTTTATGGGCCCTGCCAGCAGCTGCTGGACACTGCTGACTCTATTCGCCACGGACCCAGACCAATAGCACACGGATACAGTTGCAAAACACAAACGCACTAATTTGGGGGATTACACTGCCTAAACTTTGCCGTAAGACACGTATAAATAGTCCTGACTGAAAAAAAGGTTCGGTCTCAAAGATATTTTTCGTAGAATCACAGTATTGTATACCACATTACATATTTACAAATTCCAAGTCGATGAAAGGGTATCCTCTATACCACACTTTAATAAACTTGAATAAATCGATCCAATATATTCACATTTTGTCTTTCGGCGCACAAATTAATTGGATTGAGATCATCTTACTCCTAAGGCCGTTAACTGTCATGAATCTTGTTTTTGGCATGAGTTCGACGGTTAGTGTCGCCGCAGACACGTCTTAATCATTGTCCTTCTAGTACTCAAAATACAATTTGTCCAGAGGAAGAATGCCGTCATGTCAACGGGCACTCTTGATATGTACCTCGTCATTTCAAAGTGACACACAATAATAATTTCATTCCAAAAATTTTATATACTAGATATTGGTGTTACTTTTTTAGATAGAGCGAGTCCAAAACAAGTGATCTCTACGCTAGTGAACGATATCGATAATAACATCTCTCAACTTAACCTCAACGGCTACTACAGAACATAAATGACAGCCATACTGCACTTATGAAACGGCAATCTACACTTCTCTATTTAAACTGAACACTCACTACAGGACATAAGTGACAAACTCGCAATACTTACAGACAGGCCCGCAAATCTACATGCGAACAGTCATTAAAGTAAAGAAACATTCCCTGGGAATCGACATGCACAGGAATACAGAGTGTGCCAAACATGCAACATTCTGAAAAATAAATGTTTTTTTGAACGCTACAAATCACATTTTTGAAGAAAACTTGATATATCCATGGGTTAAAAATTATGTGATGCATTGTAGAAAGTTTTTTACTGATGAAAACTGGGGCCAATTTTTACGATTGAAGATTAAAGGAAATTTGGAGCAAGATATACACAATTTTCAATTTCTCAAGATGGCCGCTGGCAACGCCATTTTTGATTTTCCACACTCCTGGAGTTTGCACACACTTTCGGGAGTGGCATAGGATCTCATTTTGTTTTAAATACCCCAAAGTACCAAAATCCATCGTCAAAACGAACCTTTGCTTTCCATGGTCACGGGACCCCTGATTTTGACCCTAATGAGAATATACACTCATATCAAACCTATCACCATCGGACATGTTGTTAATAAATCTACATCCTGGTTAATCGTGGATACTTATATCAAATGGCTCACTTAGTGGAAGTTCAATCGGCATGCTTGAATAGTATTACAATATCAGTGCTGTTGGATTGTCCGCGAGTGAAGTGTTGAAAGCCATTTAAGGGCTCGCTTTTTCAGAGGTTAATGATTGGGAAAAAACACATAGTCCTTATTAGGTATCGTTGTGTTTTGTTATCGTAAATTACACGCTAGATCAGGTGCTTGAACTATGGATATCCGGAATAATATCGAACTATTTTACAAAAGAAGAATGTTATAACATCTTTGCAATTTGCTTAAGGTATATAGATGCTATTAGTGACTAATTGTACTCTATCGATCGTAAAATGCAGCAAATAATGATTAAAGATGGATGTCACTTACGGTAGTTAAATATATGCATCACTTCAAATGTATTGTGGGTGCTATTTCGTTGCTCTTTGTTATATAGTGTATAATTATACGTATTAAAATTTACAAAAGAAATAAAATAGCTTCCCTTAACCCTCGTCTACCCAAGGGGGAGGGGTGGTTACCCCCCCCCCCCTTCAGGTTTTTCCTCGGCTCGCTAAAACCCCTTTTTGGTGCCAAATTATTTAATGTAATTGTCAATTGACATGTTCCGCTCCTTTTCATCCAAAAACAAGCATCCACCAGGGTATAGGTAGGATACAGTGTGATCCCAAAGTGATGAATGGGGGGGGGGGCAACCACCCCCTCTTCGGAAGAGAAGTTCCAACATGACTAGCACGACACAGGGATATCACAGACACTTGATTTTGGTACCAAAAGATAGCTATGGTTTTCCTCTTGCCATTGATACCAAAATGAGTACCAACATGCCTAGCATTACGTCACAATGACGTCGTAAAGTTCGCATGTCAGCAAAACTGCCAATTTCCATAGACAGACAGTGTAGAATAGGGGAAAATTCAATTTTTCGCCAAAAAGGTCAGGAATATCAGATTTTCATACGGGTTTTGACTCTACTTGATGGGAAATGACTAGTCATCGTGACGTCATAATGGGGATGTTGGTACTTATTTTGGTACCGATGGAAAGAAGAAACGCTAAGGTATCCTTTGGTACCAAATTTACATGAATTATATGTTCAGTAACGGAAATCGCGGGAGTTTTTTTTTACAAAAAGTGGCTCACGTAGACGAGAGTTAAAAATCACAGCAAAAACCAAGGTTTAGGTAACATAAAAAGCATAATTAATCTTACAATTTGAAATCAAATAAAGCTTCCAATCAAGTCATCAAAATTATGCGTTCACCACACAATACTATTGCAAAGATATTCTAAAATAACTCATAAGACCTGAAGCCATTCTATTTCTTACAGATTTACATGTTGGATACGTTTTAATATAATAACAGAGTTCATTTTGGGGGCTTTCTGATTCTCAACATTCGATAATTGGCAACTGTGACAACTTTCTGAATTTTATACATATGCTCCTCCCTAACACAGCAGATTACTCCGCTAATCTAGACCTTCGAGGAAAGGGGAACTTTTACGCACTGGGTAATTCCATGTCAATGTTATGGATCACTTTAAATGTGTTATGGGAATGGGTGTTTTGTCATTACAATGATATAAAACCTCAAAAAATATTCATTTCGAAACTAAATATAGCTAAAATTTCTGGGGAAAATATCAAAGGATTGCGGTATAATTATGTCCGCGAGAGATTTAATCAGTTTAATTTGGACATTCATTGAGATCAAGGGAGCTGTTATTTGAATCATTTGTGTTGAATTGATCATAACTCTGAACTCTGATTACTTCAACTTATAGTTGAGTTATAAATGAGAATCTATTCTAGAAGTTTGGGGGAAAGGGTTTGAAGATGTTCTTCTATAGTTGAAGGGTGCTGAATCAGACTTTTTTTTGGTCCAACCTATGGGAAAACGTGGGGAACATTGTAAAATAAGGGAATTAGTACAGGGGTAAATTTGAAATCAAGTCAAATTGTGTTTAATACACCAATGTATCTGTCTCATCCTAAGGATTAATAAGATATTTTGTATGCATGTTGGTACTTGTTGGCTATCCCCCATCCAGCACTTCATGATCTAGGGGAAAAAACAAAAACAAACAAACAACAACAAAAAAGCTCTTCGCTGATATCAAACACATCGCCATCGGACTTGTTGATTATAACATGGCTCACAAGGTGGGAGTTCAATCGGCATGCTTGAATAGTATTACAATATCAGGGCTGTTGGAGTGTCCGTGAGCGAAGTGTGGAAAGCCATTTAAGCGCGAGCTCGCCTTTTCAGAGGTAAATGATTGAAAAATCATAGTTCTTATTAGGTATCGTTGTGTTTTATTATCATAAATCACAAGCTAGATCAGGTGGTTGAAGCATGGGTAGCCGGAATACAATCGGACTATTTTACAAACAAGAAATTATTACCTCTTTGCAAGTTTGCTTAAGGTATATAGATGCTATTAGTGGCTAATTGTACTCTATTGATCGTAAAATGCAGCAAATAACAATTAAAGATTTATGTCATTTACGCTAATTAAAAATTTAACTGTATTGTTGGGAATTATTTCGCTGCTGTAAATTATATAGTGTATATTACACGTATTAAAACCTTGATTACAAAAAGAAATAAATATAGCTTCTCTTAAAAGTCACAGCAAAACCAAAACGGTATTTACACGTGTTAAGTCCTTGATTACAAAAGGAAATAAATATAGTTTCTCTTAAAAGTCACAGCAAAACCAAAACGGTATTCCAGCAATTTATCAGATGTCATTGTCACTTTCAAAGGTTTAGGTAACATAACAAATCCATGAAAATTATGGGTTTAACCCTCGTCTACCTGAGCCATTTTTTGTAACAAAACTCCCGAAGGGGGGGGGGGTGGTTACCACCCCCCCCTGTGATTTTTGTTACTGAACACCCGATTCCTGCAAATTTGGTACCAAAGGATAGCTTAGAGTTTCTTCTTTCCATTGGTACCAAAATAAGTACTAACATCCCCATTATGACGTCACCATGACGTCATATGTTGAGGAAAGTACGAAAATACTGAATATAGGGTGGAAAATTGATATTTCGCAATTTTTGCGACTCAAACACCCTATTATATCTCTAAAATGATGTCATTATATAAAACTAGTCATTTCCCATCAAGTAGAGTCAAAAACCGCATGAAAATCTGATTTTTCTAAGCTTTTTGGCGAAAAATTGAATTTTTCACTGTGTGTGTCTATGGAAATGGCAGTTTTGCTGACATGCGAACTTTATGACGTCATTGTGACGTAATGCTAGGCATGTTGGTACTCATTTTGGTATCAATGGAAAGAGGAGGACCATAGCTATCTATTTTTTTTTTTTTTTTTTTTACCAAAACGGTATTTACACGTGTTAAATCCTTGATTACAAAAGGAAATAAATATAGTTTCTCTTAAAAGTCACAGCAAAACCAAAACGGTATTCCAGCAATTTATCAGATGTCATTGTCACTTTCAAAGGTTTAGGTAACATAACAAATCCATGAAAAGTATGGGTTTAAGAGTACACCTCTCAAGACTCTCAATACAGTACCTTATATATACCCCGGTGGGTACTTGTTTTTCCATTGTAAGATGCGTCACAGAAGGGAGAGTGGAAGAGGGTTAATACACTCCCTGCGAACTGAGGCACCACCCTGTGGAAACTAAGATGAATTGCACAAATTATTCAACTAAATTAGACTTGACACACGCCTAAACTATATAACCATGTTTATTTTATTATGCACACTTTCCTCCCATGAAAATATATGTTCATTGCGTGGAAAACGTATTAACTTCAATTAACCATACTCCGATCTGACGATCGCCGGGAAAAGTAGTATGACAATCTTACAATTAGCTGAAGCAGTTTGGTCATATCATTTAAGTGATCAAGGATCCCCATGTTGACCCCTCAATTCTCTTAAAACCACCTTCCCGAAGGTTATTTTTTCATTAAAGTTAAGGCAACTTCAACTTCAGCAATAATATCTTTTAATGAAAGGGCAAATCAAAACACGCAAAAAATGGCTAAAAAAAGGGAGATTTTGATAAACCTTGGAATATATACATCATACAATATGAAAACTCCTATTACGTTGATATACCATAGAAACCGCAAGTTTGTTTTCCATGATTTTTAAAGATATTCGCAGCTCACTTCCATTAGTGTGGGGGAATCCATGGATCTCATTATAGGCAAGGCAGATTGCCATTTGTTGGTACGAAAAGAAGCGCATTTAAAATCAGACAATAACAAAAATGTGGGTCCATATGCCAACCCCCCACCCCCACCCATGCTCACTGAAAGCAATAATAGCATATTTGTTTCGAGGGCGCCCCCAATCTGCAAAATACATAGGTCCTGCACAATTGCATTGGTAATTGGCTAGTACACTATACCTATAAATCCTGAAGTTCGAATTTCTCTATTCATCGGATAAGAAGGAACTTAGAAGGAACTGTAATTAGAATATTCAGCAGCCGCTGAAAACGTCGTAGCTAGTTGGTCATTTGGGGCAATTCCGACCGTGGAGAGCAGAGCATCATTTCTCAGTGGATTTGTCTTCTATGAAGGTTGATGAACAAATTAAGAGGCGGTGCCCCTCGTGAAAGAGTGAGCGGAATCCAGGAGGGGAACACATCATAATACAGGGGTCAAAATCAAAAATGCTTGGACTGCTGTAAAAAGGTAACCAAAGTGTTCGTCTTGTTACAAGGATTAAACAAAAGGTATAGTTTGTACTACTTACAACTTATGGTTATGGAGATATAACACAAAAATCGTCAAATGTCAAAGGTCATCACGAAAGGTTAAATCTTAAATATTGCTCCGATTTCTTAAAAAATGGGCTCACATTGTTCACCTTTCCTCAGAGACTGCAACAAAACATTTTGCACCGTCTAACATATTTTTAAAATTTGGAGATCAATAGAGGTCAGTAGGGTTGGCCTTGTTTGTCATTTAACTCGATAAACAAATACAAATGAGAGTGTCAACTACTTTAGACCATTTTTAAAGAAATCGTTGCATTATTAAAGATTTAACCTTTGTGATGACCTTTGATGAATTTTGTCGTATACATCAGTAACCATACATTGTAGGTAGTACAAACTATACTTTTTTAATCCTTACAACAAGAACATTTTGGTTACATTTTTACAGCAATCGAAGCATTTTTCATTTTTCACCCCCATATAATGAACCCCCCCCCCTTCCTGGATTCCGCCTACACTTTCTCGAGGGGCACCTCCGCTAAATTTGTTCATTAACCTTCATAGAAGACAAATTTACTGAGAAATGATCTCCACGGTCACGGAATTGCCCCAAATGACCCAACTAAGCGTCGTGTACGTGTCAACCTTCATCAATTAGCTGTTCTTTCGGTTCAAACAAGTCAAGTTAGAATCATTTCCGTAAGATTGTATTATCTCATAATGGACAGACATTTAAATGTTTATTTATTATTTTTGTTTTGTTTATTTATTTTTTTAATTTATTTTATACGCAAGAATGTCGGTAAACATGTCGGTAAGAAATTGGATATGTGTCAGATTGATTTTGTAACAGTTCATGTGAATTTTGTTTGTTTTTAATCAGTCAATATCATTTGAAATGGGCATCCGTTTAAAAAAAAATGAAGAACACGATTGATATAGCTCTTCACCAGCAACGTGTCCGTTATCTACCGCGTTGTTTGATATTAAAAACACTGCCAGGCTGCACATCAAAGCCACAATCAGTCATTTTTTTATGCATTCAAACCGAGGACTCCAAACAAATAGGTCTGCTGTAGAAAACAGCGGGCGCTGTTCAGTTTAAAAATGACAAGTAACGTTATTTCCTGCGAAACGATACACAGGAAATAAGTGGCAAAACACACGGATTTACGTTCAACACATACAAAGTGAGGACTTTGCTAGGGTTCGATCATCGCTTTGTACATGTATCAAGACGTATCGTTAAGTATACAGCAAAGCGAGGACACGAATTTAGACCTCACTTCGTCAAAAATTCCTCGCTTTGTTGGTGTTTATCTATACTTCCTCGTTTAGAATGTGGGTACAAACACACACACACACACACACATACACACCGGAAGAGACTTATGAACGTATTATTCACGCATTATGTCCATAGCAATTCAATATTTATGTTTTGACAAATCCCGTGCAAATTTCAATGCAAAATTTCCATCAGGGTTCACGCGAACTCGTAACGTCATACTTTTGGGCCCTCTTCCATAACCGTATCGCGTTACTGAGGCCAAAAAATGTGTCAGAAGAAATATATGCGCGAAAAGACCAATTTTAAACAAAATTCGTTTTCCCATACAAAGGTTTTTTTTTCCCTTTCTTGGTGATAACTTTTGAGTATCGTTTATAGATGGAAGGGGGGGTGTTAACAGTCCAAGTGGTGGGATAGGAAAACGTGCAAAATGTCGGGCCATTACCAATTTAAACGGTTAACCCATATTCTGCAGTAAACCACGTAATATTTAGACAAAATAAGATACAACCCAAACACATTGGCTGCAGTTCGACGTATAGGTCTAATGCACCCCAATGAATATTGAAATCTCCGTCGAGCATGTCGAAGATCGCTGTTCCATTACGAAAAACACCCTTGTGGAACGCCCTGAACTTACTGGGGTGTGTGTGGGGGAGGGGGAGGTCTATAGATTCCCAAATCCCGTCGCTTCGGCTATATAACCTGTGAAGAATCTCAGTCAAACTACAAATTCTACTCCACAGTGAGCACTTCCGGCACTCGTCTGCGCCACTCAAGGGCCAGCATTTAACGGATGAGCGAACACGTGTGCTTTGTCATTGGAGATTATGTCGAGCAAGGTAAGTTCTTATTGTAAAGGTAGGGGTACAATTTTCACACGACCTATTGGGTTGCTCACTGCCGAAAATGCGCGGGGAAAGCAAAAACAGCACCAGTTAGCCGAACACCGAGATCAGGGAGCCCCATTGGCTAGATGGTGTTGACGTCACCAGTGTCGCCGCAGCGACTCGCACTCAAGGCCGACGATGCTGAAATGGCAGACACGAAGGACAATTTGAGGGAGCTTCCTGACCCCACACGCTAAACAAAAGGGAGACCAAAACCAGCTAGGAGAAGGTCCTGATGGGACGTGTACGAAAATCAGCTTCAGACAAGCTGACAAGCGCTGCCAGATTGATGGTTAGCGATTAAAACGGCAGTTTCTTTGTCTCTACCTTTGGAAAGAAATGGATTTGAAAGCTGAGATTTCAGACGACAAGAGCAAAAATACGTCATTTAATCTGACACCAAAATCGAAAATACTTCGGGCATACAGATAAATATATAAACCGAATGTCACATCTGCAGTGATACACCCATACTTTTACAGTTGTGGCATGGTTGGGGTAGCATAATTTATTTCGAGTCAGAGATCAGATCTTCTGTGAAGACGCGTCCCATGTCCAATTGACGGACCACTTGCCTGCCCTGATATGGTATGCAAAGACAGCGGCTTACACTCTGAAAGAATTGGGTGAATCGGTACTGGACGAAGGCATTTGCTATCGCACTTTAATTGTCAAAAGGAAATAGCGTTTAAACTTTTTTCTCTACATCTTCTAATCTCTAACCAAATGTAGAACCAAAAAGGTGTTGTTTGAATAATCGAAATTCAGTTCATTTGTGACTTCACTTGCAAGACACACTTGGCAAGTATGTGTACCATAATAACATGTGTAAACATTTTGTTCAGATGCACCGATATGGATCTCTCCTTTCGCAGAGATAGGGATACTCACGAGACGACCTTGATGAACCCGACAGTTAGTCGAATGTGTGTACATTATTACAATAACATTTGCGAATGTGGTCACCCATTTCAGCATGATGTGTGATTTGTCTGCATTAGAGGAGATGTGATATGTTTGCTATTCTTCATTTGTCATCAAGTTACACTCTTCTACATGTGCAAGGTAAGTGGCACTGACATTAGCCGTGGAATAAAAACACGTTCTCCGCGGTCAGTATATCCGCATTATACGATTTATTTGCAGTTTTGGAATAAATTACCATCTACGTCTTCTTTCAATTAGAACAAGATACATGTTAGAATATTTAGTTCGTCTTTTTGTAGTGGTCCGTGTCAACGGAAGGAGGCGTTTGATTGATACAAATAGAGCAAGTAGGCAGTTTACGACCACACAGCATGTTTTCAATTTAATTACAAGATTGTTTGGGACAAAGAGGCCCTAGCATTATTAGTTTCAAAATCAGGTAAAGAAGGATAAAGTTCTATCATTTATCCTGTTCGACATAATTTGTCTCCAGTATCAATGCTGTGCTTGTCTTGTTTTGTTTTGTGATTTTTTTTTTTTTTTATCATTGGACGATTTCGAACATAGTTCCAAGTGGTCATTCTTGCATATAGAATTTCTTTATACTGATACGCTGATACAATGTCCATACAAAAAATCAATCTCGTACAATAATATAGAAATAAGTCACCATTGGGACTACTAGACTAGATAACTCTCTGCAACAAATCATGTTTCGTGTCTTAATCTACTTAATTGACACGTTCCCTTTTGTCCACAGATGAGAAGTCAGGAACGCACCGATCAGTAATGGCTTTTGCAACTCTGGTAGATCAGTGTTGAATATTAGTGGTCTGAGTTATGTAAGTGGTGAAATTGTAAACCATTCAATTATGGCATTTTACGCTTACGGAGTTGTGACTGTTATTGTCGTCCGTCACTAATACATGTTCGTTGAATGTCACTGTATTAGCATTGACGGATTAATTGCGAGGTGATAAATCCAGTAGTCTTTGTCAAAAAAAAATCGGTTTTGATTAGTCCGTGTGGCTAACTTGAAGGAATTTTGTAAAATCCCTTTAGCTAAGTAATTACAAAGTCTTTAATAATAATAATAAAAAAAAACACACTGGACATTCCCTTTTGAACATGAAGTCGGTAACACCTGCTGGACAATTAAACTACAAGACAGATTCTTTACTGATATGCCTTTGATTTCACACATTGAATGGGCAAGCCTCCGAAGAATTGGTTAATCACTGAATTTGAATGTATCCCCCTTAAATCCCGAATGCCATTTTTTCCACTTTTAACACTTTTCAAAAATCACGGAGCAGACCCCTTAACTTGGCGTTTAGGGTGAAATTGGTTATAGATCTAACAAGACAAATTGCGCCACCTCTCTTTTTTAGTGGTGATCGTCAGGTTGGTAGTCATTTTCCCTCTAGGGACGTAAGGGATATTACAAGTCAGATTTGCAGTAAATGCCGAAGTGAAGAAACTTAGAGTCCCCCAAGAGTGTTGGTGCTTGCCAGTTAATAACATGTACGAAATAAACCGTGTAATCCATGACAAATGCTGGAGGATCAAAACTTGTTGGAATCGAAGTTCTATTGAGAATCAAAATTTAACCCCAACCAAAAACGCCAAAACAAGAAAATATTGGTACAGACCAATAATGGGCTCTCCCAACGAATGGTTTTCCATTTTAAGGATATTTTTTTTTACGGCACTCGCCAATAAACTTTCACAATCCATTTCATTATTTGAAGGTGTCTGTTCGACTTTTTCCACTTTTTGTTTTAAATTACTATTTTGACCATTTTCAAAGCTAACAGGCAATGCACATCCACCAGTGGAACACAAAGGAGCCGGGAAATCCAGAAACAATCTGGGGAACATCTAACGTGCTTACTTTTGTTTTAGCCTTCCTCTATGTGAGCCATTTTTACCAAAACACTCGAGGAGGGGGGGGGGGGGGCCTAGCCCCCTTTTTTTTTTTTTTTTTTTTTTTTCAAAAATCACGGAGCAGACCCCTTAACTTGTGTTTAGGGTGAAATTGGTTATAGATCTAACAAGACAAATTGCGCCACCTCTCTTTTTTAGTGGTGATCGTCAGGTTGGTAGTCATTTTCCCTCTAGGGACGTAAGGGATATTACAAGTCAGATTTGCAGTAAATGCCGAAGTGAAGAAACTTAGAGTCCCCCAAGAGTGTTGGTGCTTGCCAGTTAATAACATGTACGAAATAAACCGTGTAATCCATGACAAATGCTGGAGGATCAAAACTTGTTGGAATCGAAGTTCTATTGAGAATCAAAATTTAACCCCAACCAAAAACGCCAAAACAAGAAAATATTGGTACAGACCAATAATGGGCTCTCCCAACGAATGGTTTTCCATTTTAAGGATATTTTTTTTTACGGCACTCGCCAATAAACTTTCACAATCCATTTCATTATTTGAAGGTGTCTGTTCGACTTTTTCCACTTTTTGTTTTAAATTACTATTTTGACCATTTTCAAAGCTAACAGGCAATGCACATCCACCAGTGGAACACAAAGGAGCCGGGAAATCCAGAAACAATCTGGGGAACATCTAACGTGCTTACTTTTGTTTTAGCCTTCCTCTATGTGAGCCATTTTTACCAAAACACTCGAGGAGGGGGGGGGGGGCTAGCACCCTTTGAATTTTCCTTATTTAACTGAAGAGCCGATTCCTATACATTTTTATAATTTATTTAATATATGTGATGCGATCTGGGAAAACCCGCCACATGTTGAAAAATTTATATTTTGAGTTTTGAGTATCATTGCAAAGTTTGAAATATAAAGTGTCCATAACTTGTATTCTTTATTCTATGTACACCTATCAAAAGGTATGCATTATACAATCTGACACAAAATAGAGTAAAAACATAACAGATTTTAAGGTATTTTCTTTATTTTTTAAACTGTCCTGTGCGACATGTGGCTGGTTTTCCCTGATCACATCACATATTTTAAAAGTCATCGGGAGGTTATAACACTTAAAATATTTTCAACTGCGTACTGGGCCGAATATCTTTAGCTCCATCATGGTTTGCTGAAGCCTATTATGTATCCATTGGTCACTGGTATTATGGAAAAGATATTGAGGTGACATTTTATTCATTTTCAAGCATTATGCAAGATTTATGCGGGGTTATACGATTTTAATAATTATGAATTTACACTTGGTTTACACTATATATGAAGCAGCATAGAATGACAATAGCGCAATTGGTTAGCACGATCTAAGTAGAGAAGTTGTGGCTTCAAGTTCCATTCAAGTCAGTTTCTCTAGAGAAAACGTCCTATGGTGGGTTTGTATATTTACTCTGTCTCAGATTCGTGTCAGTTAAATATTTCTTACACATCACACATATACCCCCCCCCACACACACTGCATGTCACATAACACTAGTACTATAACATTATGTAGACTTCTACAGGGTGAGTAAAAAAAAAACTTGACCCGGATTGTGGCCGCCATTTTGAGTTTTTAAATAATATATGTATAACGTATGTGATATCATCAGAAAGCTTATTTCATTATCTTTAATTTGCTGCAAAGATAATTTCAATCGGTTAAGTATAGGCCGAGCTACAGTCTTTTGAATCAAGTAGTCCAGTTTTCACCCTATCCACGGATTCCCATTTGAATGCACGGCGCCCGCCTAACATGACTAAGCAAATGTGATTCCGTGGCCAGTGCAGAAAACCGACTGCTTGATTCAAACGACTGTAACTCGGTCTATGCCTAACCGATGTGAATGATCTTTGCAGCAAAATTAAAGACAATTAACTAAGCTTTCAAATGATAGCACATATGTTAGATGTATGTTACTTGAAAATTCAAAATGGCGGACATAATCAGGGTCAAGTTTTTTTGACTCACCCTGTATGTGTTGGGATGCTATTCCCTGGAACTTTGGTTTATGGGTGGTTCTCTTTAATTTGCAACTCATCACAATGATTCTTATTATTTGCAAACAGTTGTTATATAGCTTTAAGACACTATGGCTGGATTTCTGTGATGAGTGTCCATCCCATATGTCTATTGTGTTCACCACTGGCGAGTGCCATGCAATCATTGGTTCAGCACTGTACCCAAATGCCTCGTCTACAAGGTCACGGTTTATTCCATCATGTTTTGTCTTTAAGTAGCTAGGACCAACTCCATGGGAGACAATCAGTTTCTTACACGGGTTTAAACCCAGGGTCAGTCCACATGAGTGGACCCTTTTCCTTCCAACATACTCTAAAAAGGTGATGTAACGGGTGAGAAACTTCTCATGTGGGCCGGGCCCTTCTCTCTTCACATGAGGAATTTTCTCACCCGTAATTATCACAGTATTTTAAAGGAAAAAGGTCACTCAATGTAGGACTAAACTGATTTAAAACCCGGTTCTAACGTTAGTCTCCCTTTCAGAATACCAGCCATTAGTTAGCTATAGTGCATTTTTTCTGTTAAATTCATACTTCATTTGGCTTTCCATTTGCACTGACAAGATAGATCACAGAGGATTTTGGTTTTATAGACGTATTCAATTGACGTCAGCCCACCAGACGTTGGTGGACAAGTGAGACATTTCCAACAAGATACATACATTAAGCTGTCAATGATCCATGTTTAGCGAGTGCACAGGGATCATTTACAGGTGAATGTATAGTAGTACGGAATGCGTTCTATACGGTCTATTTCACGTTTTATAGCGTAAATATTGAGACAGAGAAGAGACAGACAGACACAGAAGAAAATACCATTTATATAAACGCTTACCTGACTTTGAAAATAAAACAATTTATATTTGAAAAGCAAGCGATGATAGGTTTATAGAATTTATGCACAAAGAAAAAAAAGAAGAGAACGGAGTAAAGGGATTCGTGCGTGTGCATAATGCAATTACAGTCTTGGATTTGTTAATATTCACTTGAATTTAACTGATGGTAAAATGTAGGTGTGATTTCGGGAGTAGTAGTTAGCTGTAGGGAGGTATGTCTGAACCTCAGTGGGGCAATCTTATGATCAGAGTAATCTGACTAGTTAAATCAACATGAATAGTACATGGCCTCAGGAAAGAAGAAATGTGTATCTGAATCAAATGTCCAAACCAAACAGTTGTATTTACAATTATCAAATTCCAAAAAATTGACAGATTTCGTGTTCTACTAGCATTTCAAATGAATTTTTTGCGTTGTTTTTTTATTGCTTTAGGGACATATTTTAATTAAGTTCGTCAAGAACAAGTTTTTGTTTTTGAGTTAGAAATGTCCAAGAAGGCATTCTTCTATGGGATACCGAATTAAAAAAAATATCTATAGGAGATATCACCCTGCGGTGTTCTCTGAAACCTCTCTGTGAACGTCTGCCATGTGTGAGTCGTATTTCACCGCAAGCAACTTACAGTGAGTGTAATATGTCGTGAGCTGAGGAGTTTACAAGATTTCTCTGAAATTTGCTAAGCTTTTTAACACGATACGTGATTTTGTGAAGTATTTGTTTAAGGTGTAAGTGTTGGATTTTATTATGTGTATGGACTTCATCTCTGACACATTAATTAATAGGGACTAGGGACAGCTTTGTCAACGTATCCCTTCTTAACCTCTCCAACCAAGGGAAAGAGGGGGTACATCCACAAAGGATAATTCCATGTCGCACAAAAACGCAACGAATACCACTCGAAATTTTACAACGGAGAATGTAGTTGTGTAAAGACTGGATGACGATTTGTTTTACTCTGAATGCTGCTCTGAAGCCAAAAGAACATTGAATAGAACTGTTTGCAAACACTACTGATATTTCATTATATATCTCATAAAACGGCCATATAGGTGTTAATTGCATTATGGAAAACTAATTGAATTGTTAGCAGACACTTTCAGCTCTTTATACAAATAATAAGTGTTGTATTTTGGGACAACGATAGTAGATTTCAACATCGTTGTCACCGGGAGGAAAGGTTTGGTGACAGCGTCGATCGTTGGGAGAGAGGCATAATAAAAGAAAATATGTGGCACGATCCGATTAACCTGTTTCATGAAAGAACTAAGATAATCTGGCCTTTCATGTTTACAATAATTATCCAAAAACGGGCGCTCAAAGGTCATTAGCATTCGACTCACTTGATGGTACATGAACATGTAATACCACTGAAGCAAATACGATTAGTTCAGAAATGTTGTCATGTGTTAAAAAATGCGCTTACGTTGACTTGGATGTTTCATTTAAGTATGGAATATGATTTTTCTCTCCTATAGGACTCCATGTTCCAATTAGATTTAGCTTGGAATTTTAAGTTCCACCCCTGCACATGCCCCCTTCATTCAATGACAATACCTTCGGGAAAGTACTAGAGGTGACACGATGGTTGAATCTACTAGAATTTAGTGTTCACTAAATAAATTGTTGTCTAGAAAATACAAGCACATGCAAGGCATACACAGTTTAATGTATCTGTATAATAAGAATGAAAAGTAATTCGAATTCAGCTTGACCCAACTGGCACCAAGGGTCATTTATAAAAATCATATGGAATTATTCGCAGTTTACATAAAAGATTATTCAAAGTTATTTTGGCTACATAGTATTCAGTAGAGTTCAACAAATGGGTCATCATTGTACACAACTACAATCCGTGCAAATTGTAAAGTGATAGGATCTGAGAAAGTGGCATGGTCTAGTAGTTAGCAAGTTTACATCTGAGGCAGGCCTAGGATCATGGATTCTAATCCAGTGGACCCCACTTGCGGGATTTAATCGGGAACTCAATTTGAGTATAAGATTTTGATTTTAAACCTGAAATACAATATCTGCATTTCAGTTTTTTTCCTCTGCTTGCTAAAACCCCCTTTTTTGGGTCCCAAACTATCTAATATAATTGTTCTCACTTGACATTTTCCGCTCTTTTACATCCACCAAAAACAAACATCCACGGGGTATGGGTTCAAAAACAGGGTGATCCACAGTGATGAAATAGGGGGAAATGGCCAACCAACCCTTACTTTCGGAGAGACAGTACAACATGCCGACTTCGCGCAGGAATATTTTGATTTTGGTAGCAATAGATGTTGGTGTCTTCCTCTTTTCCATTGGACACCTAAATGAGTTAATGCTTAAAGATAATTATTTTTTAGAAATATTTTTGGCTTTTGGAGTGTTTTACTTTGGAGTGTTGATTTTGATACCCTTTTTAATCCTTTAAGGAGACAATACATTGAGTACAAAACACAATGTGACTCATTTAAATTGACACCTGTACTAATTTTATGCCTCTTATTTTACCAAGTTTCCAAAATTTCCTAGAGAGTTGAACGCAAAATTTCTGACTCAGCCATAGAAAAAACATCTTCAAAACTTCTTCCCAAACTTCTAGAGTAGGATTTAGAGACTAAAGGATGGTTTTGAGAAACCCAGGGTGTAGAAGTAATTATGAGTCCGGCGCCGTTCTCATAGTCCGGGAACAATGGTGAACAATAGGGCAATCGATTCAGTTGACTCTTCACGTAACAGAGTTCCACGCTTTATTCCGTTGACGTCTACGGACCCAGGACTGTGACTCCCGGCGGACTCTATCTGCTTGCACACCGGTACTCTCTTTAAAACGACGAATTGAACCAAGGCGCTAACATTATTTTAAGTGGAAGAACGAGGCCGGAGGCGACTTCTTCCACGCAAAAATAATGGTGTCGCCGGTTTCATCGTCGTAAGTGAGTACGCGGTTGGTGGCAGGGCTATGGTTGCCGGTCTAACCAGTCCGGGAACAATGGCGAACACAATAGGGCAATCGATTCAGTAGAATCTTCCGTAACATCTAGTTTCACGCTTTATTCACATATTCCTTTTACACCGGTTCCAAAATATACCCCTTTTCGCATCTTAAACAGCCTTTTAAACATTTATTAGGTCAGCTTACCACTCGTCTAACGAAGCGGGGGGGGGGGGGGGGGGGGGGGTGGGGAAGAGAAGTACCAACATTCCTAAAATAACACAGGAACATCACAAAACACTTGGTACCAATAAAATAGCTCTGGTATCCTCTTACCATTGATACCCCATAAGTACCACATGCCTAGCATTAACGTCACAATGACGTCATAAAGTTTGATGGTCAGCAAACTGCCAGTTCCATAGACACACACAGTTGAAAAAATTCAATTTTTCGCTTAAAAAGGTTAGGAAAATTCAGATTTCATACGGTTTGTGATTCTACTGAGGGGAAATGACTAGTTTATATAAAGACAGCATGTAAGAGCTATATTAATGTGTTTGAGTCGCTTAAAATTGCGAAATATCAATTTTCCCAATATAGTCAGTATTTTCAGTACTTTCCCAACATATGACGTCATGGTGACGTAGTAATGGATGTTAGACTTATTTGGTACCAATGGAAAGAAGGAAAGTCTAAGCTATTCTTTGGCCCAATTTCCAGGACTCGGGTTGTCAGTAACGAAAATCAAAGGGGGTGTTAACCACCCACCCCCCTCGGGAGTTTTTTGTTACAAAAAATGGCTCAGGTAGACGAGGGGTTAAATCCCAATTTCGCGATACTTTACGGTTCTTAGATACAAAAAAGAAAGACCGCAGCCACCACCCACTGAACAGCAAGCGAACACAACCCGTTGAACGCAATCATACGAATCGAGACGCTTCAACCTAAAAATTAATGTCATAGTAGCGGCGTACTTCCTGAGTTCAATTGTCGATTTGAACCCAGGCATCGGCAATGAATTGGCTTACATTTTCATCTAGCGGTTAAGAATATCATTTATAACATACTGTTTTAATTGAAAGCAACCCTGAAAAGGGGACAATTACTCTTAAGCGCTATACAGTATTGTACCGTCAGGAACTAAGAACCGTCTTCTTATTGTCATTTTATTAATAGGTAACCTGAATTAGGATTTAATACTCAATTTTGACATAAGAGCAAACAGAAACTTCACAAGTCGTTAACACACGTAATATTCTACAACTTTTAAGTCCCATAGCATCCATAAGTTCTGTGAATCGTTTATTTATTCACATAACAGAAAAATGTCTTCTATTTTCCATACGATTGTTACAGATGACTTTATTCTATGTTGTATGCCTGTGTGGACCCATCACAACTTCCACGTGTCCTTTTAATGTGAAAGCAAATACATACTTATACATACCCTCCCCCCCCCCCCCCCCCAAGCACTGGAGTGGCACAAGACCTTATGCAATTTAAGTGGTAATTGGCCATAAAACAAAAACGAAGAAATCAAATTTGAATTCAAACAATAGCATCAAGAGCTGAAAGTTCATACTTTTATAGGTTTTGTTTATGTGGCGGGGGGAATATTCAAGATGTTGAAAGTTACCCCCCCCCCACATAAATCCTGTAATTTGATTCACTTATATCTAAAATTTTACACTATTGAATAAACCGCAATTGTGTTTTGTTTGTTGTTGTTTTTTATGTTTTTTCTTCTCTCCTCACTGATCCTTTTTGACAAAACCTTTTAAACTTTGGACGTTTGATTTTTTGAGTGGACAGAATAAATAAAGGAATAAGGCATACTTTTTCTATGCGTGCTATATTAGTACCATACGAAACCACGTCTCTTATTATGCGTATTCACAAGTTTTTGTAAATCCCTTTAAGTGTAAATACTTGTACTTGTTTATCTATTCGTCATATTTAGCAATAAATACACGCATGACCACTCCAACAGCTCTTAACAATATCATTATGGTGTGCGTGTTATTTAATAATAAATTGCCTTCAAAGGCACTATAATTCATTTGCTAAATCTGGAAATTGTAAAAAAATCGGATTGCTGCAATTTGTAACAAGTGTAGGTATCCTAACGTATTGATAAACTAAACGCAACGTCGCCTCATAAGGACAAGCCCGATATTTTAGTCATTCATCCATACGCCGGAGATTCATATCTTTGAATACTGCGTTTTCTAGACCTTCGTATTAAACACTTAAGTGACCAAGGGGTTTTCACACTCCCGTTGGTTGCCCAAGGGGGGGGGGGGGGGGGGGTTATATGGGACCCCCCCCCCCCCATAAGGAAACCACTTTCCCGAGGGAATTTTTTGCATGAACTTTATACCACATGTGAAGGGTCATAAGCCAACCCCAAATCAGCAACAAAACTGAAATTTTTTTTATTTGGCTGCAATTAGGGCAAAACATTGTTTTTCAAAACACTGCGAAAATTGGGAAAAAGACGGAAAATTCAAAGAGCCTTGCTCTTACACCAAACTTTTTGAAAACTTCTTTATGTTTGATATCTATTCTAAGACCCAAATTACATATATTTAACACAAAACTAGCAGTTTTTTAGGGAATCCTGTATTTTTTACTGGTTTGCAAAATGCACGTCATTTTCCCCATATAGTGGTACCGTAACGGTTTGGCACATCCATGATGAAATTGTTTGTTTTTCAGCACATACGGGTTATTTTTTTTAATGTTCCTAATAATTGTTTGACTTACATGTATGTGGATGAACTTAATCAGCAAAAAAAAATTGCTTTGGTTCTTGGTTTCTTATTCTTATTTTTAAAAATATTCTGAATGACTTCCGTTAGTGCCCAAGGGGGGGGGGTTCCATGGGACCCCCACTAATTAACGCATTAACGGCTTGGCCAATTTTTACTTATTTTGGTATGAAAGAAGCGCATGTAAAAGTCAGACAATTTACAACATTTTCGGCGCAAATCCCACGCGTAAATCGGCCACGCGAAAACAAATGTTGGGGGTCCCTAGGACCCCCCCCCCCCCTTGTCACTTAATTGTTATTTTATTTAGTTAAGAAAATAACTTGAGAGATCTTTTTATAGACCTTCACTCATAATAGTTCAACGAATTCAAATTTTTCACTCCTTCGGGATAGACTCGCTGAAGTTGTCTTTAAATGTAAAAGCAAGAACCTAGCTTTTCCTCTGTTATTCTCCAATGCGTTTTTACGTGCGCTTTTTATGTTTTGTTTACACAATTGAAAGAAGTAAAAGAAGTTGTTTTTGTTGTTGTTGTTGTTGTAAAAGCGTAAGTTTTGTCGCGGTATTTAATGTAGCGGCAACAGCAGAGTAAGTGATTCGTTCTTCTGCATATGTTTAAATCAAATTGGCGTTGTTATGTTGCCGCGATGGTTTCTGGCATTTTTTTATATCCAACTTTTCGAACTACCCATATCTACATTAAAGCGATATGGTCCCTCATTTAATGGGGATTGTTTTAAGACTTTCTCCGCTGTTTCCTGCGTTCAAAAGAGGATCCGCCAGACATCATTTGGCTACAATTAGGTTTGATATCGAAGATGAGTTGTGAAAGCTTAGCTTCAAGCCATTTACTTCTTTTTACCGTTAAATTAATTTAGCATTAGGGCACCTTCAGCTGGTAGTACACTCATTGAAAAGTTCCTTTTAATACATTTTGCTTGTACAGTTGATACAAATCCATTGCTATAATCCCAAGGGGCTTATTCTGTGTGCGCGTGGTGCGTAATGTGTTTTGTATATTTGTATGTGTGGTCGTTGGTTTTTCACCTAAACCGCGGACACACACCTGACTTTTCACTGATACGCGACATCGTTTACAACCGAGACGTCCCTCGTTTTGTAACGTGTTAAATATTCTAAGTAATTATTTATTGCCGTTTAAAATGTACTTTTATCGGTATTAGGGTTAGGGTTAGAGTGAGGTTAGGGTTTATGTTTAGGGTTTAGGTTTAGGGTTAGGGTTTATAGTTAGGGTTTAGTGTAAGGGTATTAGGGTTAGGGTAGAGTTTAGGGTTATAATGACCTAACTCTAACCCTAACCCTAATCCTAATCACTTTCGAGTAGATCACTCGCTTTCGCCCTAACCCTAAGTAACTTTAGCGCGTAGATCACTCGGCTTTCGCCCTAACCCTAAGTTACTGGGGTAAGTAGATCACTCGGCTTTCGCCTAACCCAAGTCACTGGCGATAGATCACTGTGCTTTCGCCCTAACCCTAGTCCTGTGCGAAGTAGATCACTCGGCTTTCGCCTAACCCTAATCACTGGGGCGAGTAGAACACTCGGCTTTCGCCCTAAACCTAAGACACTGGGGCGATTAGATCACTCGGCTTTCGCCTAACCCTAAGTCACTGTAACGATTAGATCACTGGCTTTTATAGGCCTGCGGCGCAACCCTCTCATGAATATTGGAATGTAATTACTCATTAATATTCCAGAAAATCGCATAAATTTCATAAAATATCATAAATATTCATAAAATCTCATAAATATTCATAAAATCTCTCATAAATATTCCTAAAATCTCATAAATATGCATAAAATTTCATAAAGTATTCATTAAATTCGGACATTTTAGCCTGCGGCGCAAAACATTTGGCTAAGCGACTATATAGGCCCGCGGCGCAAGCTTGTTAACCCTTTTAACCCCAGCCATATTTTGTTTTTCCCTCCTTCTCAAGCCCTGTGGCCCCTTTAAGGGCTATCGGAAAAAACATCGGTCTGCGACGCTAGCGGGAGTTATAATAAATAAAATATAGATTAGTAAATTTATAGGCCTGCGGCGCAAAAACAGTTGGCTAAGCGTTCTTTATAGGCCTCTGGCGGCTCAAAACAGTTGGCTAAGCGTTCTTTATAGTCCCTGCGGCGCAGCTAGTTAGCTAAGCGTCTTTATAGGCCTGCGGCGCAAACATTTAGCTAAGGCTACTTTATGGCCTTGCGGCGCAACCACCTTGTGTAAAACTTTCCCCAATTTCCCCTCCTTCTTCAAGCCCTGCCCTCTTTAAGGGGCTATCGGTCTGCGACGCTAGAGATTATTTAAAAAAATATTAGATAGTAAAATATGTAATAGTAAATGTATTGGGCCTGCGGCGCTACACAGTAATAAAAAAAAGACAAGAAAAGAGAGGACCATACTATCCTATTGGTACCAAAGCAGTTTC
>JAMKCH010017580.1:0-23353 GCA_023653785.1 Ophioderma brevispina | reverse complement strand
TTTTTTTTTTTTTTTTTTTTTTTTTTTTTTAGCATTTTGTTTTTTTCGCCCTTTTTTTTTTTTTTTAGCATTTTTTTTTTTTTTCACTATGGATTTTTTTTTGTCGTCATTGGTCCTTGCGTGTTGTGCCAACACAACCTTGGAGTGAGGGCAAATAACATTTTTCGCTATATAAATGGCTGGGATTACAAATCCGGAAACCCCCCCGGAGGAGACGAGCGGTCGCTGTTTTGTTCTTGCCTGCTGTAAGACCATGCCCTGGCCGTGCCTGGGGCTGCTAATACTGTTAGCATGCCGTCTTGCATTTAATTAGGCCTACTGCATGTCGCCTAACTACTTCGTGCAATATTCGTCCTCAGATTAACTGTTCACTACAAAACTGGGATATTTTGCGGGGGTGGGTGGGGGGGCGATGAAATGAACGGCAGTAATCTTATTTGAAGCCTCTTTGACGTCACAATTGACCCCCTAGCTTACTGATAAAAGCTCACTTCTTCATTCCTCAATGTCGTGGAAACGAGTGGTTCATAGATAACCACCGCTCACTCCTTTACCTTCTACCCCCCCACCCACTTCTAAACCGATTTTTCTTTTTCCCAAAAAGAAATTCCTTTTCTAGACGGGTATTAATTACAACTTGTTATGGTATATCTACTCCTGTTATAACCCCGTTGCATTTATACGTGATTGTCCAGGGAACGGGTGGTTATTCCCGTGGTATAACAGGAGCAGTGGCAAGGAGGGGCGAGTGCTCCCCAGCTCAGAACCCTTGCCCAATTGCCCCCTCCCAGTCAGCCCCCATAAACTGACAGATTAGTACAGGTCTATGGAAAAGGCCCAAATTTCCCCGTCGAAATGCCCTCTGCGCCCTTCTGCCACCCCCCCCCACCTCATTTGAAAAGGCTGAACAGGACTATAATATTTCTAGGCTTTTATTTTAATTGGTAAGGTCATCCTTTGCGGTCATTTTAGCGAAAAAATGAGGTACCACAGGGGGTTCCGTTTTCCGTCAAGTCGTAAGGTGGTGTGTGGTGGGGGGGGGGGGGTTGCCGCCGCTTAGAGCCTATGGTGTAAAATGGCCAAAATGGTACTTTTGTTACTTAAATGAGGCTACTATAAGCAAATACTGACAATATTTGTAATATCATTCTTATTTTTTAGATTGATTGTGTATTAGCTTTCTATTAAATAAACTCACAGTTATGAAGTCCAACTATGACGTCATATTACAACTTTATATGTTTGTACTTTATTTGAGAAAGACATGTGTAGCTACCCCAGTGATATACCAACCACGATTGATGTTTTGTCCTTTTTTACGAAAAAATCGGGGTGGTTGTTTACCACCCCCCCCCCCCCCGACGGTCGAATTTAGTAGAAAAAACCGTTGGGTGGACGAAGTCATAACTACACAAGGTTTCCTTATAAATATTTATTTCCCAGTAGAGGGCCTATTAAATTAGTATAACTACGCTATCAATATCCCGGGATTTTTGTGAAAAACTCTATTGCTGCATGATGCAGCCCTCTTCCTAGATCTTGGTTTGGAATTAACAACCTGCCATATAACCATGCGAAATCCCGGGGGGATGGGGTGATATATCCCCCCCCCAATATTTTGAGAGGGGGATGGTCAACACGATCATCCCCCCCCCATGTTGATGCCTTTCATGTTTTTTTGAACCAAAATAACCCATATTTACAACAATAGTTTAAAAAAAATGGCAAATTTCTCGTTCGCGCGCCTTTCCCGCGCAGTTTGTTCTTTACAATTAATTTAACAATATAGCTTCGAAATGGCAAAATTGTTAGCGCGCTTCGCGCGCCACAATTGTGCTATTAATACATCTTTTCCAGCAAAGAACCCCTTTTCATTCCAAATTTTTTTCAACCCCACCCCCCCAATGTCCCAAAGAAATTTACGGCCACTGCAATAACCCCTTAACATACATAATTAGACATCAGATGTACTATGGAGAAAAAAAAATGTTTTGTCCTATATATTGTTCAGCTATATTATCTGGGGCTCAACTATTTAAAGTGGATGTTGATACATATAATTAGCTCAAATGTATTCCCATGTTTTAAGTGTCCCGTTGGGAATTGGAAATAAAAGTGCCTATATTTGAATTTTGTTTTTTTCGGGAAATAAAGGAATTGGCAGCCTTGAATTCTGTTGTTCCCCTTATCATTAAAAAAAGAAAAGAAAGGGGGACTATGGTATAACAATTGGTTCTTGCACCCTGGGTTTATTGATCCAGTGTAATGATACCTGTGCAGTGCGCCATCAGAGCCCGCCCTGACCCGACACTACCCCTTACTCGCCACATTCATTACATCAGTTTCTTTTTTCATTGAGTTTAGGGGACATGAACGTCACGGGTGGCCAAACAAGACATTCACAAAAGCTTTACTTTTTCTCTTATGAACTTTGGCTTTTGAAAATTTTCAGGATTGGGGCCCCCGCTGGCTTTCGCGAAGGGCGGAGCGCGGAACAAGGATGTTAACTGAGGGGGAAAATGGCTTTTGGAATTTGAATGTTTTGGTTCAAAGGGTTAAAATATGGGGGGGGGGGGGTTGTTCAGCAGGGGTTCGAGCGACCCCCCCCCCCGCCATCAAAATTAGTGGGGTGCCAAGCCCCCGTTTCCTAACCCAATCCACACCAAACATCACATGCTCCATTTTAGTCTAATTTTTGTGTAGTTCTTCTTATCGTGTCCAAACACATTGCATCTCAAATATGATCCAGCCATATAGATGGTAGCTTAATGCTAACCGCAGCGTATGTAATGGCTGTGCTTTCACTTCCCCCAAGGTTTCTGTTCTGTGCATTGTTGCTTCAGGGCAGACCAGAAACATGTTTCTATTTGCCTGGTTGTATGTCCCTGTTGCTGCTTTCTTCCAGTTATCCCCCACTTCTGCAAGGAACTCAGATCGGCCAATTTGTGTGGTAGTCTAATGATGCGAAAGTAATACATGCAACACGGCTTCTACAGCATAACAAAACAGACTTGTCTCCGGCCAGTAACTCCCCCCCCGGGGCTGGTTCCCGGTATTTGTTGTATCCCCAGCCAGTTATATAGCGAAAATTTTATTTTCACTTCCATTTTTTTTTTTTTATCGTACGAACGACGCCAAAAAAAAAAAAAGCCCAAGTGAAAAAAAAAAAAATTCCAACGAAAAAAAAAAATCGGCGGAGAAAAATTCTAAAAAAAAATTCTAAAAAAAAAATAAAATTCTAAAAATTTTCTAAAAAAAAAATTCTAAAAAAACTAAAATTCTAAAAAAAAAATTTCTAAACAAAAATCCTAAAAAAAAATCGCAAAAAACGCCAAGTTAAAAAAAAAATTATCAATTTAATTTTTTTTTTTTTTAATTTTCATTTTTTTATTTTTTGTTTTTCATTTTTATTTTTATTTTTTTGGGCGTCCGATGGTACCCATACACGTACATTTACAATTTCAACGTTAAAACTAAAATTCGGAAGGCTTATCGACGGAACATCACGTGGTTTCCTAAGCCTGCCGGCCATCACGTTGTATTTTGGGTGGGGCACGAATTGTCTTCTTTAATACCACAATTGATCTTTCCACTCCGTACAATTCCGAAGCCTCTAAAATCGAGAATTCTATTAAATTGGACCAGTTTTTAGTTGTCGGATCGTTTAGCCGGCTTTCAAATGTAAAATTGCAAATATTATACTGAACGACATTTCGTAAGATTCTTACGACTTTGTCCATCGGATAATGACACATTGTGCCGTCTCTCGCACATATTAAGTGTACCGGCATGATTATGCATTTACCTGTAGTAATGATTACAGGCACCAAATGCACATTGTGTTTTTGGTGTTAAAGTCCAGCCAACATTTTAAAGCAAAAACCGACAACAGTTTTTGCGATTACATTAGGTTTTGTTCTTTCAAAACCTACTGTCAGCCAAATTCTAATAGATTTGAAATTTATTGCAGAAATTGGCTTTCTACATAAATGAGCTTTGTATACGTTGTATGTATCGCATGAAACTTGTTCGAGAACTTAATTTGTGCATCATATACGAGTGCAATTTTGTAGGTCAGCATATGTTGGGTCTTCGCTAGACCGCTGAAAACCGCAGTTAATATATTCGTGATTATTGAATCTCGTGTTCATGCAATAAATGTGTTATCAAGTCATAAATCTTTAATATCTCATCTTATTTCATATTTTAATCATTAAAAGACGATGGTTTCTCCACTCAAGTAATTCTGGGGACGAATAAGAACGTTTCATTACATTAATCTAGAATTGTGCCAGTATAAGTCAACTTTAAAATAGGTTAAGATTTTTTTGTTTAAAACCCTCTAATAATACACAATTTTTAGCGTAATCTATTTCATTCCCAAGATGGGAAAAAATGCGTTTTAATGGATAACCATCAATATTACTAGTATTAATCAGGTGTTTGCAATAATTCATTATTGTTTTCTACCAAAATCCAAAATCGCAAGTTTGTTTCCACACAGGTGGGATGACGGTACTAGATTAGGCGTATTGCAATGGTCAGCTCTTAGCATCAACAGAAAGCAAAATATACATAATTCTGATTGACATACAAGTTCAAGTTGAAATTCATTTAGCAACGTAAGTGAATTGCAGTCATTTTGGAATATTAAGAACTTGATCAGTAGCAAAAATGAATGTAATTTGTGAGATAAAATCTATAGTATTGAAGAATACCTGATTAGGCAGACTAGCCTTCTTAAATGATCAGGTATTTTTGAAAGAAAATGAATGGCCTAAGACTAAGCTTGTTTGGACAAATATTAAACTTTCAAATCTGGCCACAAAAATGTATAATTTTGAAACCTTTGAAAAGGGGAAACGAGGTGAACCCCGCGTCACTAGCAATAGGGGTCTTGAACAGGAGGTCAATAGGTTAACTTAACCAGATCTATCCTCCAGAGCAACCCGAACATGTAGAGAATACAAACGAATCACTTGCAGAAATAATTGAAATGTTCAGGTGAACCATGAACACCTATTGTATCTTCTGCGTGCTTGAATGATCTGGAGGGCAAATAAAAGTCCATTCAATGTAATTTACCTTCCGTGAAAGGACCCTATAGGACATTTTCACGGCAGGTCAATAGGTTCACCTGGCCGGACTTGCCTCCAGAACAACTCAAACATGCAAGGAATACCTGCGGAAATATCTGAAATTTCCAGGTGAACCATATGCATATCAAGCCTAGGTGATCTGGAGGGCAAACAAAAGCCCTTTCAACATAATTTACCTTCTGTGAGAGGGTCTATAGTCATCACTTCAAAGAAGATATGTGCATTGCCGCCTATTTATAGTGGAGTACTCTAATGCGGCTTAAATCCATTTAACATAATGACTAGAAACCCGGTTGTGAGCAAGGGGGGGAAGCCCATTCAAAACCAGTCGTCCGTGCTGGGCGCTGAACTTTTGAATATTGAACCGGAAATAATATAATATTAGTTAGTTGGGTGCTGGTATACACACATAATGTCAATTCGATACCAAACAATCCGGGCCAAAATATCAGTTGTGGATGTTGGGTGCTATTGGGTGTGTAAATTTTTGTTCCTACCATGGCCACACAACGAATTGAAATGACACGTCAGTCGTCTTGATTTAAATAAACCGCCTCAATGAATACATCTTTTCACCTAAGCGCGCCTAAGCACCTAAGCGAGTGAGTATCTGAGCACAATGATCCAGGTGCACTATTATTACACCTGGCCACCTCTAACACATACATCAATTTGTATCACTACCGATTAGTGTATATGCAAAGCGGCACCCACTGTATGTGGAAGAAGCGGAGGCAGCCATTGCTTTCTATTGTTGGTACTCTATGTTTCTTTGTGGTCGGCAAAACATGCGAGACGATGAATTTCTAAAGATGACGTAACGTTTTGCCTCTCTATCTATATAGAACCTCTTTGGTTGTGAGTAGATAAACAATTAAACAATTAATGGTTAACTGATTTTCAGGGAAAGGTCACTATAGTAGATTTCAAATTACGTGAGACTCCGTGCATAATCGGGCGGGTATGATACTGATATGGGGTTCAATCTCCGTCCATGCAGAGACTAGGCCTTTGTTGTCATTACAAAACATATTGTGACCATGGTACAAAGTTCCTGTACAGAATCGGTTTACTGGAAACTGATGTATTCAGTTATACAAGTGTCTTTTAATGATTGAAGGACGTATGCTATTGTTGGCCATGATGCCAAATCCGTTTTGCGCTAATCTCTTAATAAAAGATTGATCCTTTTTTTGATGACCAATAAAAAAGTTGTGTTATGTGTGCATCGCGTCGATATAAGAATACATTATTTCTCCTATGCTGTGATAACGAATGGTATTTTGAGTGTCAAAGGTAAGTTATGTTCAAATAACGTCTAATGAAATAAATGTTCGTGTTTTCATCCTGATACTTGAATTGAAACACCCATTAGATGTGAAATAATAATGTATTTTAGGTCAACATTTATTTAAAAGCTACATTACTATTATATTGTATGAGTACTATAAACTTTTTACCTGTGGCCATTAAAATAATTCCTCTTACCTCTCACGGTGAATGGACAGACCTAAAACTTTTAATGAGGTCTCACTTATTTTGAAATCTACTATAATGTTGCTAATAAGTCACAACCTATTCGGCTCACAAATGTCAGGGGGGAATTGCAAATAAAATATGACTAGGGTTGGATGGATAATTGCAAGTTATACCGTCTTCTGCTACTCCTGGCATGTATAATTTATGATATCTGATATCTAGTTATTGGACTATCGGAATAGGTTTGTTGGATTTACAGGAAGCTATAGGATTGTGAAAAAAAATAAAACTTACATTCGGCAACAATAATACATTAGCTTACTAGGATATGCAAAAACTCGTAAAATCCTTTAGAAAAGTATTTAGAGAGCACGTGTGGTCTAGTGGAAAAGCGCAGGACTCATGAGCATTAGGTTGTGAATTCGAGCCCCGCTGTGGCCAACGTGTTGTGTCCCTGGGCAAGACACTTTATCTCGCTTGTCTCACTTCACCCAGGTGTAAAATGGGGATCTGTTAGGGGTAGTCACACCTTGCGCCGTTATAATTGGCTGCCGAATTTTCAATATGTGAAAAATGTGACTTATCCTAGTGACAGCGGAATAAATGTAAAGCGCTTTGAGACTTAATTGTATAAAGCGCTATATAAATACTCGCATTTATTTTTTTATTTATTTTCAAAATCCGTCTTTTTTGGCTTTCTCTCTATTTCCAAAAATACGCGATTCCACATGCTAGTTGAAGCAGATGCATAAATGCATACTTTTCAAAAACTTCTTTATAAAAACGCTGCTTGTCATGTTTGAATATTCTTAGCTCAATCAATCAATTGGAGCGATCACATGCGTCACTCAAAAGCATATCTTCAAGTACTTGGGATAAAGGGCTTTCAATGGCAATCAGTAGGCTTATCTTAGGTATTTATGAATGACAGACCTCTTGTTATATCTTCTAAGATACAAATTATAAATTGTAAATACACAGTCGTCAAACGACAGGTTTTAATTTCAGAATAGTTCTGATTTTTTTTTTCAGAACAATGATGAAAATTTGCTGCAGCGAACAGAGGCCCAATTAAACTTGTAATAAACTTCTACTCTAAGTTCCTGACAATAGTGAAGAAAGCGTTTATACCTCAAGAGCGTTTCGTATATACTGTCAACTCTCTTTGCTACTGGTAATTGCCCTTTGACCAATCTGATTTTGTCAAACCCATCAACATTGACGCAAACGCCCTTATACAGATTATTTGAAATGCAAATACCTATAATAGTAACTCAAAAGTAAACATATTCTCAGCAAATCTGTGAAAAAATTTTAAAGAAGCTGATTTCAACTGATTTTGGTAGGTAAAGGTGTCAACATTTACCAAAAAAAGTGAGTTATCGTAGGGGGTGGGGAAATTGGTTTTTCGGGAGTCAAAGGTCAATAACAGGGGTCAAATTTTGAAATTGATCCAATCATGTTGAAAAGTATACCATGTTAATAGTTTAATCATAAGGATTCCAAAAAGGTATAGTTTTGTACTATCTGCGGCCGAAAGTTTTGCATGGAGCTATAGGCTAAAAACAGCAAAAATCAATAAAAACGGTCATTTTCAGTTGTACAGGGGTCAAATTGGAAAATTACTCCGATTTGGATAAAAAATGGTGCCAATTATTGATGGAACTCATAGGATTAAAATAAGGAGTAGTTTTGACTGTCTTAAATGCTTAGTTCCCAATGTAGGGGGCACCAAAGGTCAACATCCATTGCATTCAATGGGGCTTGACCTTATCTTATGTTGCGTTCATGTTTCTTTTCAATCGGTCCTTGTGAAAAATATATGTACAAGCCAAATAGTGTGTAAAAGACACAGATACAACTGAAACATAGTATAACTTAGTATACGCAACAGTGATTAATCACTCTACTAAGGGTACCATTCGAAACCAGGACGGGGTTCAACACACACTGAAAAGATTAACTTATTTGTCAATTCTTTTGACAATTAAAATTAGTCATGCAAATTATTTTTTTATCATTCAAGAAAATCAAGCTAAAGCGTTTATATAATGTTTTTAACAACTGTCACTTTTTGAATTAATTTTGATCATGACAGATATTATCATGACTTTTAAAATTTCACTTCTTAAAGGGGCACCATCCGATGCTTAGCCTCGATCCCCTCCCTTTTACACCATCAAAACTGTGATTCTGGTATTTTAGAAGCCTTGTTATTTTTCCTCATCTCATCTGCAAAATATTTTACTGATGACTTCTTTTCCATTTTAATGCTTAAAGCTAATAAAGTTTATTGCAAAACGCAATAAACTGATTTAACACCCTGAAATGATTTCTGATCCCTTTTGGGTTGCTTGGTTACCGGTATATGGGAACCAATCGTGCTTCACCCTTTTGTCTTCTGCAACCAATCAGGGTGTTGTATTTCCTGGGAAGCTGCACGGCTTTCCTGGCAATGGTCACTTTGCTATTTGCCACCGGGGAGTTTAGTCGCTCTTCTGGGCTTGTTGACAATTATACACCCCCCCCCCCCGGTGTGTGGTAGACCAGCAGAGGGCTTTTAATTACCTCAAAGTAGGTATTAATGGTCTTCGCTTATGCTCTTTTAACATATTGGACTTTTGTAATTTGTACTTAGTATTTTGGGAGATTGTTTTATCTTACGATTATGATGGATGCTTGTTTTGTGCGGGAAATTAAAGAAATTGGGTCATTTGATGGGTCTGAACCTTCACTAAATTGAACTTGTAGCATATATATAATAAATGAAATTGGGTGGTAACTTAAGTTAGGCTAGTGGATAGGTCAGTTCCTTTGGCAAATTGCGCATTTGCTTAAACTAGTTGTAAATCCTGTTATGTATGCCAATAAGGATCTAATTGAGACTTCAAGTGTGAAGTTAGGCTATATTATTGGATCGGTACCTTCTTTGGCAAATTGCTGGAGAGTGGGAACCACAGCGGCTTAGTATATATATTACTGGTCGCAGTTTGATTTGGAATACCTTGATTTGGAATTGGAAATAAACTCCTGGCAAATATGCGCCACATTCATATTGCATTGCTTTCTGTGTTTTCGTTTCCCGGGTGGTAAAATATGGTTCGTTTACGGAATAATTTGTTGTAGAGTACTCTGTATGGGCTAATGTGATACACACAATTACTACTCACACTAAAGCAATATTAGCACATTTTTTTGAAGAGCGACCCCAATTTTTCAAAAATGTTGAGATTTTTACACGGTTGCATTGGTAACTGGCTAGTACACCATACCTGTGAATGGTTAAGCTCGAAAATGCCTATGTGTCAAAAACGAAGGAATTTTGTTATTAGAATCATTATTATCGGGATCCCGATAATAATTCAACGGCTGCTTGAAACGGCCTTCCAATGTGAAATAGCCGGGAAATAGCGCCATGTACGTGTCTACGCTCATCCATTAGTTGTTTTATTGGTTCAGGCAAGTCAAGTTAGAGGTTATTTTCTTGAGGTGGCACTATTTCATCATGGACGGACATAAACGTAGCATTTCCAGCTCTGCCGTTAAGTCCAATCTGGGATCCCAATTTTAATTACAAAATCGCTTATTTTATGATAAATACGCATTTTTTAGCATTCTCGTTGCAGGTATAGTTTCGTAGACAATTACTAACATAACTCTGCAAAAATATCAAATTTTGAAAATTGGGGGCGCTCTTCAAAAAATGTGCTAATATTGCTTTAATGAAATATTGACAAACTTGTCGTTAGTTGTGCCATTGTAGTGAATGACAAATTACATGACAAGCTAAATGTCAAATAATGCATTCATAATTTTTTATTTGTTATAGAAAACTAATATGTTATAGTATTTTGATTTTGAGATTTATAAATATTATTCTGTGTTAATATGTTACTTTTGGACGATTCTGAAGGATAATCACCGAACTTGTTTCAAACACGAGAAAATTCAATGTGTTTGCATGCTTAGAGACCTTTCTGAAATCTTAGCTATAAATATCTTCTAATTTTCATTGGGGGTATTTTCAAATATGGTGCAAGTAGGAAGCAATTACCAAAAAAAAATCGAGAAAAAAATATCATCCGTAAATCGGCCAGCGCGAAAACATATTTTGATGTGCATAAAAATCCCTCCTCCTTGGTCACTTAGTGTTAAATGTGAATATTATTCCGGGCTAGGGTCTAGTCCCTGTGATACTATATCAAACATTGTGTTGAATAACTCTTTCCCCAATTTTGCAAGAGGATAAAATGATAGCACAGACAACGTTTCATGTACGGAGGCGTGTCATTCCTTCACGCTTTACAACATTGATTTACCATCAGATGAATCTGCAATTCAAAGTAGGATATCTCTTTGAGTAGCATCTGTCGGCACTGATTATTCGTTTTGAAATTTATTAGGCAGAGTCATAACCATGTCTTTGCGTCAACGTCGCGTGATGGAAGCTCAAAAATGTGCAGAGCTTTGTTTATATAAGAGGAACCTCTAATTCTATATCAGCTTTTTTCAAAGCGAAAACCACTGAACACCTCTGGAGTAATTATGGAATGTATGGAATGGCATAAATAGATCCCTAGTTTATGCACATCAAGCATTCGACATAGAAACACGTTTTAAGCAATGATGTGTGTTTTCTGGGAAAAATGACAACACAATCTTTTTGGATATTGGATTAAAGCTACTATCAGTGATTTTTTTAATCATTGTTGCACATCTATCGGCTTTACAAATTAACAAATTGATAAATTATATCATAATGGAGTAATTACAATGAAAGCAGACAATGATAGCTTACATAGATCGTCATAAATAACTCGGATATTATTCGAGCGTTGAATATTTTTTCATTGTCTACGAATTCGACTACCTTGCTGAAAGTCTCATCTTCTTCAAACTTACACATTTTACCTTGTAAGATATCATGTACACAGTTTATTATCAAATACGTGTTTGTTCCACAAATGCCAGAACTTATTTTTTTGTGGAATTTTATTGGATTCTGGAAGTGCCTTCAAACGAAAGATTGTGTTTCAAAAAGGTCACAATTTTACAAAACGAACTACGTTTTTAAATTAGCAGTCGACCTTGTACACTTGAATGTTAAAGTTCTTTTAGTATATTTGTAATTTAACTGAGTTGCATATCTTTCTAGTGTACGTCCAGACCTTTGTAAAGTTGTTTGACCCTAAAATCTGAAGTGCAGTCTTCCTAGAGAATTTACGAATGAAATACAAATCATTTTTAAAGTCCAAATTGATCTCCTTAAGCTCTGGGTGTATGGCTTTGAACTCACGCTTTGCCTCGCGGGAAAAGGAATTTAAAGTTTGTATTTATCATCATCTGTTTTCAAAATCTGAACATTTAGGCCGCACTTGCAGATGTTTAATATGATTATGGACGCACAAAACGTTAAGCAATCAATTAGTTTTAATTGACGCGGAATTTGGAACCCGAATTGGGCATGAAGTCGGATTGGCATAAAGTCAATGACCATCTGCCATGCGTAATTATCTCAATACTTCTTCAACCACAACTACCAGAAGTCACTGTTAATTGCAATTGAAAGTATTGATATTGTCAGAAACGGGAACAAAAGTTAAAGCTGATTATTGATACCTTGATTTACCAGTTTGTACCAGTATAGTTTCTGGTACTTTATGGGGTGGATGGGAATAGCGCTGTCAATTTGGAGAGAGTTGAACGTTTAAAAGTAAAAACATAGATAAGGCAAAATCAGTTGTGAATCGGGTGACATTTGATTTGATAGGATTAATAGCATTTGTGAATTTATTTGGCTGGCACCCCGAGGCTGGCATCAGCCCTCTCCGTGGAAAACCGCTACGAACACACTAACTTCTGCAGATATCAACCTTGGGTAATGTTTACATTCATTTTAGTTTTTATTTTGAGCTCAAATTATCCATTTTTGGGAGGGCCGTCTGGTGTAGTGGCTCATCCATTCGCCTTTTACCAATGCAGCCCGGATTCAATCCCCTGTGGAGCTTGTGTTGTACGTGAATTTGGTTGCCGATCCATACCCGTCCTCGCAGGTTTTCTCCGAGAACTTTTGTTTCCTCCTGCATCTAAAATCGGACTTCTTCCCATAATGCCTTCCTTGTCGTTCTGGATTTACTCGTTGTGTTGTAGCAGCCTAAGGCGCTCCACAGCGGCGCCCTAAGCACTTTGGTAGATTTTTCGAGCGTTGTAAGAATTAGATATTATTATTATTATTTCACGAATTACGTTTCAATATTTTCAATAACTATCATATCATTCTTTGAATCAAGGTTTGAATCAGATGGCCATTTCTTATGATACGATATTTGTCTATGAATTTCGTATTATCAATATCTATGAAAGCAGCAAATTTGTCTTATTATCACATGATTTGCATTACCTATACCACATGCTCATACGAGCCGTGCATTGAAAAACGCGGGACAAATGCTAGTGCTCTTTGGTTTAAAATTATTTAAAGTTCAGATATTTGCATGTCTGTACCAAGTATAGCTACCCTAACATACCCCACAAGTTATAAGAATGAGAGCAGCCTAATAAAGGCAAAATCGGAATTTGTGGTCATTACTGTCCGTACGGACACTATACTACAACACGTAATTGAATGGGGATTCATGTCATTGATCACTGCTGTTTTCTTCCTTTTTGTGTAATTTTTGTTCAATTGAAAAAAAAATAATAGTAGTAATAATAACTGATGCGATTTTTACGGACGTATCCTGCACTTTTATTAGACGACTCCTGCAAATTTCGAATGTTTCTACTCTTGTGGGTGGATCACTGACAGTGCCTTTAAAAGTATCAACAATTACAACTTCAACAATCAATAAATTTACAGCAAAAAGTGTAAAAAGAGTAATTGTTACTATTTTTGCACAATGTCCCGTAACTTAATGTTTATTGTTGACAGTTAAGGCTGTTTGTGACAAGTTTAAGCCTTTATTATTTACATATTTTGAATACTAAAAAATCATTGAATTGAGTATTGACGCTTTCTCATTTTAAATAACAATTACTTAGCACATGGGTCGTTTTTTTGAATATAGGTTTAGGTGGGCACGTGGGTGGATGTACCGTGTGTCCCAAAAAACGCAACACTTGGTGGCAGGCGCCATAAGTTTTGAACAAAAGCACGTGGCTACTTATCCTTTGTTGTAAGATAAGATGGGACTATTAGCTAATATCCCTGAAGAGTTCATAAAGGTAGAGTCAATATTTTTTTAAGATATGACCCCAGGAATCAAGTAACCTGCAGGACCCATTTAACCAAATTGAGGCGCTATTAACTACAAATACGGCACTATACGTTTTGCGCCCAGAACCACCAATATAAATCTCGTAGTCCCAACCACCCGTCCACCATTTTCCCCCTTTTTTAAAAGACAGGTGCTGCAACAAATATTAACATATGAATGTTTCCATTGGTAATAACAGCTAAAAACATGCATTCTAACACACTTAAAAACTTTAAAAGATCGAATTAGGAATGTATGGTCAACAAACTCTTCGTATTGTCCAAATAAGACTGCATTGGATTAGAGCTAATCATTGATGATCATTTTGTGACGGCACACAAAGAGTTATCTTAACCCAAAATCTAATGACAGAATAAATATACTAATATTGTTATTGAGTTTTGTGTTGAAAACATAGGTTTTACCTTCATAAAGTTGAGAATGTAACATTATTTTCAGTAACAAGCAAGTTGCAGCCCAACGCATTTATCATTTTATGTAATATGGATTTTGTCTATGACTTAGTCATAGTTTTATATCTTCTTGAAACATATTTTATTACTAATAAATTAATGTTTTATTATTATCAGTTAAATAATAATAATGTAAATGCAGTCATTTGACCCAGTAGAAGTCGTTCTGCAAGAAATTTGGGCAAGTAAATGTTGATTGCAATCAATAATGTATTTGCCATTCTGTTCTTCATTGCCAGTCTTGTGGTTAACCAGCTCCTCATTTTTGTAAAATGGGTTCTGCGGGTTACTTGATTGTTGGGGTCATGTCTGAAAAACTATTGACTCTGCCTTTATGAACTTTTCAGGAATACTAGGTAACAGTCCCATCTTACCTTACAACAAAGAATAAGTAGTCACATCCTTTTGTTCAAAACTTATGGCGCCTGCCACCAAGTGTTGCGTTTTTTGGGGGGACACACGGTATAATTTGTATCTGTGAAAGTTTCATTTCTTTGTCGATAAAGTCGGCGAATTGTAAAGGCAAAGCACGACGCTCATAGACCCTTGAGAAATTTTCTTTTCACATTATTCTTAATAATGCCACTTACAAATTAGTTGTCTGTTCTGTGTAGCTCGCCGATACATGATACTTATTTAAAGTCATGTACAAACAAGACTGCCTGAAGCGCTGCCTATTAAAGGCAACGTTTTTCGTCATTTGTGTCCATTCCTGGTGTTAAGTAAGAAGTAGAAGAAAATGTCATATTAAATGAAATTTTACACGTAAGGTATTCTGCAGGGTTGACAACCTTGTCCAGCACTATTAAGATGTTCTCCCGTAATAGAATATGTTAGGTGTCAACTCCCCCAAGGTTGTTCTTCCCATAGACCGTATTCAATAGGCAGCCATGTTGGAGGGCAAGTTAGACCCATTCCAGGACTACAAAATTCCCTGTCAATCGAATCCATGTTAGCGATTGCATAGGGCTCATTGACAGGTGAAGTATTGTAGGCCTGGAATTGATTTGCATCTGTCAACCAACATGTTGGTGGCTGACGTCATATTGAATACGGTCTATACCGCATGCGCGCATGGACTTTGAAATGTGCATTTAGCGCATCAGTTTTGTTTTGGTTTCTATTTTCAGAAAAAAAATTGCATCGATCATTTAAATTAAAAAAGGGAAAAAACAAACCCCCAAAGTTGTTTTTAATTAAAATTTATAAAATTAATAACTTTCATTTTGATTGTGATGTAAATTCGTGCAAAATTATGTCGGAAGTGGTGGTTTTTAGTGTCGGGGTCCTATGGACCCCCCCCCCCCCCTTGGACACGAACCGAGAGTGAAAACTCCTTGTTCACGAAGTGTTAATGATATTAAAACAAAACAGTGGTATTCAAATCGACAACTTTCTATTTCCGATCTCAATTATTGCAATATGTTATAGAAACCGAGTTGAGTTGCCAGAAAAGTGTGGTTTTATGTTATTACTGGTCTTACGAACTGAAGCTCTCACAGACACACGACGTTTATTAAAATACAAAATATTGTGAATTTCATATCCCCCACTATTAAACGAGCCCCAATCAAATTAATTGTTTAATAATTAAAAAAAAAGCATAAACACACGGTTTCGCTTTCTCTTTTTTTTTTCTTACTGTTTTGTGTGGAAAATACAAATCAACCATTCAATGTCGAGTGCTGCAATACCACACCCAACACCCTTTCTGGGTGATTCTAATGGAGGGCGTGTCATTCCTTCAAGTCATGACCACCATATTGATTTAGCATCCAAGGAATCTACCAATTCTTCTAACAAATATTAAAGTACTCGTCGTCACTTACTTTTTTTGAAATGTATAGTTTTGCAGAGTCGTATTCAAATTACGAATCATGAATAAAAACTGTCACTGAATCATTCCAAGTGTATGATACAGAACAAAAAAAAAAGCAGATTTTGTCCGCAACCCATCGGCATAGTTTAATCACCATCAGTATACAAGCGACATTGTTTCGTCCCTCATTAACATGATTAACGAGGATAAGTCCAACCACGTTTCCCCGCTATGTCTGGGTGTAACCCGGCTGCACTTGGGTTACAAGAAGTAGGGCATAGCTTCCACACTGATGGATACTGATTCTCAGACGGCACTAAGTAGCTGTTTTTTATGTGCGTATCTGCCATATCTCGAGTTGTCATAAATACGAATTAGACCAACAATATGATGCTTCTTATATAAGTACGCAAAGACCCGATTATTTTTGTAATTAAACAGGTGTAAAGGGGTCATAGTTCCCTGAGTTTGGTTCCATCTTCCATAGAAAAAAGAACCAAACGCGTGAATGTAGGTCCATGGTCAGTAGAGTCAAGTTAGTAGACTGTAAACTTCCTTAAAGTTCCTTTCCCATCGACATTTTAAACGGAGGCTAATTTTATTTACCAGCATTACTGGTAAGTGATAAACGTACATTCATGATTGATTATATGGCTGATAAAGATGATAAATATTTCAGAACAAAAGTATATCTAATGTATTACTGCTTCTTCTTATTTATTTACCGCATGTACTGGTATGTCGATTCAACGTAAATCATGATGATATATGGCTGATAAAGATGATAAATATTTCAGAACATAACGTATATTAATGTATTTACTGCTTTCTTGTCTTAATTTTCAATGAACTTGCAGAAGCACTTCAACTAGGAATATACAAAAATCGGCCAAATATATCGGAGTGGATGTGTAAAACAGTAACAGAATGGTTCAGAAGAATGAAAAAAAGACCCCAAAGGCCGGCTTTAGATTTCCCTTCATAATACTCTCGCCGGACACAAGTGAGCATTTTCTTTCGTTATCATGTTTACCTAATCAGCATATCTTTAAAGTTACGGTTTTGAATTTTGCATGAAATATATTTGTGTTCTTCCAGCGTCTAGACCTATCATTTGAGAGAAAATGGAAGGAATTCATATTGTCGAAAAATATGCAAGTACCGCTTTAATTGAATACTCAAAAACAAACCAAGTACTTACACACGTTTCAAAGAGTATTGTCCCCCTTCAACTTTAATACATCAAGACAGACGGATTTAAAACCAAGCACTTTAACAAGCCAAATAAACGTTTGTTTACTCATTTTAATCTCAGTTGAAGAAAGGACTTTATTTTCTGTGTTATGTCTTTAGAACATGTGCAAGGGTTTGTACAGGGGAGTTAAAGTGAAATCTTAATTACTTTGTAGAATACTCGATGAATTATAAAATAAAAATATAATAATTGATCCATTTAAAGCGCTACTATTGACTATCAGCCACCACTTCACCGAGTGGGAAAGAATTTCAAGCCAGTATTTATTGCCAACGATTATTACCAACTTTGAAACGTGCGGTCACTTGATCAGTGTCAATTTTGATATGATTAATACAGATCCTTAAGCAATCAATTAGTTAAGTGATGTGGATTTGGTTCTCAAATTGAGGATAACTCGGATCAGCTTTAAAATCATTCTCTGGCTGCGTATAGAAGTCGAAATAATTATTGGTTAGTATATATTTTAGTTTAACGGTTTGTATCAGTGTAGTCTTTGGCACATTTTTTGTTTTTTTGGGGGTTATTATTTTAGTGGAGGTTTTTTTCGGTAGGTTTTGAAAGAACAATAGTGAATTTAAAGTCACTATATTGGACATATACACTTTTGGGCATCTTTCACTCTAAGCACAATTATCCTTTTTACCAATAAAGTTTGTTGAAATCTATTTTTTAATAATTTTAAGTCTGAAATTAGCTGGCAGATTGTTTTTTTATTGATCACGGATATATTTTTTTTTTATTATGATCAATATCTGTATCGAGTGAAAACACAACGCCGCTCATGAACGCGTGTGTTGAGAAATTATCTTTTAACGGACTTGTTTTTTAAAAATCATCTACAAATGGGTGTCTACATTCTGAGTACGTTCCTAGGGACCCCAAAATTTTGTTTCGCGCTGGCCGCTTTACGCGTGGGATTTTTGCGCCAATTTTTTGTAATTGGTCTGACTTTTAAATTCGCTTCTTTTCATACCAAATATTAAAACTTGGGCCAATGCCGTTACTGAGTTAATTAGTGGGGTCCCCTTGAACCCCCCCACCCCTTGGGCATAACGGAAGTCATTTCAGAATATTTTTAAAATAATGAATAAGAAACCAAGAACCAAAGCAATTTTTTTTTGCTGATATAAGTTCCAACATACTGTAAGTAACAATTATTAGTAACATTAAAAAAATTAACCCTTTATGTGCTAAAACAACAATTTCCTCATGGATGTTGCCAAACCGTTACTGTACAAACTCGTGGTAAAATGACTGCATTTTGCAAACACCCGTAAAAAATACAGGATTCCCTAAAACTGCTAATTTTGTGTTAATATATTAATTTGGTCTTCTAGAATAGATACAACTAAAATAAGTTTTCAAAATGTTGGTTAAGCGCAGGCTCATTTGAGATTTTTCCGTCTTTTTTCCCAATTTTCGCGGTGTTTTTGAAAACAATGTTTTGCCCCTAATTTGCAGCCAAAATAACAATTTCATTTTTTTGTTGCTGATTTGGGATTGTCTTATGGACCCTTCAAATGTGGTATAAATTCATGAAAAAAATTCCCTCGAGAAAGTGGTTTCCTTAGGGGTCCATGGAACCCCCCCCCCCCCCCCCCCCACAACGGGGGCACCAACGGGAGTGAAAACCCCTGGTCACTTAAGTGTTTATTTTTTTAATTTGTCGATAAAATGGATTGATTTAAAAATTTTCCATCCTCAGCAAAACTGTTTACATATGTATTAACAATTTTGATGAAATGTGGTGTAAAGTCAGCCCATATAGAAGAATTTATATGTCCGTATAAGAGCATAATGTTTTAATCAAACCACACATAAAGAGATGCGCGATCTATTTTTTTTCTGGTACAACAATGTTAATTAGCGCGCCAATTAGGAGAGAAAGAAAATCAATATGGTGATTTAGTAGGCCAAATAGTATTAGTTTTAACCTGGACAGTTTTTGAGTAACAAGCTGAATTTTTTCAGGATAGTCCAGGAAATGTGTAGAATGGACTGTTAAAATCCCCGAAAATCCATGGTGGCATTCTTCAAAATCCAAGCTGGCGTCAAAAAAATGGCCGAAATTTTTTTTTTTAATTGTTCATAATATCCAAACCATACCCGCTAGAACAAAAAGTAAGGATTCCAAACTATGTTTTGAAGTAGAAGATTACAGTATAAGCCCTATAAAGACAATTTAACCCGGGGGGGGGGGGGGGGCGGCCAAGTGCGTGTCTTTTGCCCGTTCCCATAGGTTTAGCACGTAATCACTAAAACTTGAACAAATATTCTAAAGTCGAAAATATGTTTGATATCAATATTTCCACTCAAAATCCGTGCGAGTTGAAGAATCACTCAAGTTCTAAGTAGTTTTTTGGTATGAATAACGGTAAAACGGGATCATTTGAACAAGGCTCGCTTGACCTTATGTTCAATCGCAGAGTCACGCATTTATGCTCGGACCATGTACAGGGCCCGGTACCAGGTAGCCCCAGGTTAGCCCATGCACCACCGTGGAATGATTCGTTGAACTGCATTTGGCAATCCTCTCATGTCCGGTCTTAAAAAACGATTTTTGATGCTAGTTTTGCAGCACAATTAGGCACACCAGCGACTAAAGCCAAGGCAATTTAAACGGTTTCGCAGCTCCGTACGGGAATTCCCACTCGCCACTCACTGATATAATTTATAAAACGCGCACAGTTGACTTCAAATTCCGGTCACTGTTCAGGCTCGTCCACTGACTCGTTCGGAAGTTTTGCGGTTGGGGAATGAAGCTTGGCGCCACCGCAGGATTTAAACCTTTGCAATTATCAAAATCCCAAAAATGGCGCCCCAAATTGGCTGCCGCGTTTTGAATACGTATGCGGCATGAGGAAATATGAAAATGGCAATTTAGATAATAAAATTAGGCCACAGGGACTCATACGATTTGGTTGGTGCTTCTAACTACCCAGACTAAACTTAACTAGCTAAAAGGGCAAAAAGTTGTTTGTTTTGTACAAATTACTCCAGCTATGCAAGATTTTACACAATATACCATTAATTATAAGAGGAATGAGAATAAAAATAATTGGGAAATTGAGAAGTGGGTTGTTCAAGTTGAAGATCAAAATGGAAGTGACAGTAAGAAGTGTACAACTTGCTGAGAACCGTTAAACTCCCTGTTAAGAATGCCAGTACAGATTACGAGTACCGGGGGAATTTGTGTGGAAGAGATAATGTCATTATAAAAAAAGGAAAATTGGTTGAATATGTTGACTTAAAGTTAAACAACCTAATATAAATAAATGCTCTATTTCGAACAGTAGAAGTCCACAATCATGCCCATATAAAGGTGCTGCGAGTGTTTAAAATAGTTACCACAGATGGTTCATTCTTCATGTAGGAACATCATGGAATTAGCCTAGCATGAAATCTCTATAAGAGGATAAAAGGATACAAGGAGTGTTACAGCTTTATTCCGTAAAGAGTTCTTTAATCAGTCTAACTCATGAATATCTTACACCCAAGGACACACCCACAGATTGTTTACAATACAATATCGTAGGCTACTGAGCGTGACTAATAAAATAAATTATGGGCCAATGAAAGCTGCAGCTGTGCAAGTCCAAATTCAGAGTTGCTGCAACATCCGCCTCACCGTCCAGGTTGTTCAAGCCCGGGACTCCTCCGGGGACCGATAGGACCTCACAGTCACCTATGAGGGGTGGCCAGTGGCCAGTGGCTCTCACAATCGTATCCCGGTTGATGTGATTGATGAAAAAGTACCATGCCCGGATCATGTGAAAGAAGCGCTTTGTACGGCCAATGCCAGTCCTGAGTATGCAGATGTCGAACCACATGCCCCTCCCACCAAGGTACAGCCCCCTGGCTTACAAGATGGTCCTGGCCACAAAACTGCTTTGATCCAAGGAAGAGGACGAACAAAAAACTGAGATCATCTGTCATCGATCCAGGCTATGATTGGCAGGGACACCGCGAATGCAGAATCATGGACTGGGCGGCAGAGATAAAGCAATTCCGTGGAACCTCTTGACCCAGAGGGGTGTTGGTGGTGGGACAAAGCGCCACCAGGTTCATCCACTCCTTGGTAAGCTGATCATCTGAAAGTTCTCCTAAGTTTGCAGAGGAGCTATGCCAGAAGAACTGGAAGGTATTTATAGGCGTCACCAAAAAAGGAAACCACTAACAAGTCTCACTACATCATTCACAACGACTCAATCCCTGCGATGTTGCAAAACTGTGACTACCAAAACAGGGACGAGACACTAAGCAGAAGAGCATGCCCACAAAAGAAACAAATGGTTATGCAAGGGCAGAAAGCCGCATCCCACCCAGACACCAAACGAGGCTGTGTCTTGGCAGCGTCTGCCTTCTTGGTGTGTGGTTGATGAGATAAGGCTGGGTCCGGACGGCCAAGGCACCCCGGTGCCGGCAATGCGACAGCCAATCACCATCTAGAGTAAAGTAATGTTAAGTTCTCTTTTTTGCACACCGCTTCCAAGGTGAAAAGCAGAGCCGACGGCACTGGGCTGCCGAGTCCAGTGCCATCCGGTTGAATTTTTTGAAAGACCCCCTGATGAAGGAAAGAATTTGACCCACAGTGATCAGTCAGGTATTCTCTGCTGCACCGCCTCCAAGGCCCCCCAAAGGAGGCCAGCAGCCATTCCAAGTGCGGTATCGTATGCGCAGGATATCACTGCGAAAAAGCTCCATTGGCACATCTGAGATGTAAATGTTGAAATGACTGGGCGCCAGGACAGAACGCCGCGGGACACCGCCCCGAAGCCGACGCCCTCCACTGCACTGCCAACCTGATGTCTCCAGGACGACAAGATCAGTCCCGGATGAGCAGCATCACAAACCTGACAAGCCCGACATGAGGGAAGACCCTGAGCAGCCCGAGGCAGAGACATCGAACCAGCCAGACTTATCATACGCAGCAGCAAGATATTGAACAGGGCCATCAATAAGTCCCCTTAAAAGGGGACTAAAACCCATCACAAATTGTCTTTGTTTTCATTAATTTTCCACAGGAACATATTAAATTACTCGCCCTAAAATTTGAACCAAAAATGCATTGTTTTTGGCACGCCGCGTACCCTGTGTCCTGTTGATTGGAGAACCAAATAACAATTTTGATTCCAACCACTCTAAGTGTAGTAATAACTATTATCTATGTTAGTCAGTAAAGAGCCTTCTTTATTATTTTTTTTGTTATTTTCTTTTTATTAGTTTTGATCCCCATATGATGGTTTGGGATTTTGATTGGGTATAAGTCCCCTAATTGGTGCAAGCTGGTGATGGAAAGGCAAGATTTTCTATATTTGCAAAATTATGTCCGCTAAGATGTGAAAGAAAGAGGAAACTCTGATTAATGGGATTCTTTAATTTGTATACTTGATATTTTGAATTAGTCATTATGTGCAATTTTGTTCAATAGCTATAAAATATATTTTTTTAATGGTAATTATTGGAGTTCCATTACTTAAGTACTATATTTAGTCTTTAATAACATGTTTTCTGAACAATTCGCCTTCAACTTTTGCAAATAAAAAATGGCGGCCATTTTGGGCGCCATTTTGAATTTTGAATACTTGACAATGTTGAAACTCCTTGGTATGTTTTATTTAAATAGATTCGCCAGCACAAAACATATGTTGGGATGTGGGTTGTTCTGTTTTTAAAGTATGGTTCCAAAAATATATAAAAATATTCTAAAAACGGCCATTTGGGTCGCCATCCTTGAATTTTTAAAAAAAGGCACCAGGGGATTTGCGGGGACTTTTTGTCAAGTGATAGTACAACATGTTCCAGCACCTTATACTGCAAAAATCAGCTTGTTACCAAAAATGTCACCTAGTTGGCTATATGAGCCAATACTACTGCCTAGATGCAAGTACAGATGCCAACTTCTGTTTCTGGGTGATTCTAATGGAGGGCGTGTGTCGTGCATTCATATTTCAGACTACCATATTGAT
>JAMKCH010017579.1:0-23654 GCA_023653785.1 Ophioderma brevispina | reverse complement strand
AGTACCATTTAAAGAGTAACCAAATCCTTCATTGTCTTGTCACTTTTCCAAGGATGTGATTGAACACAGCCAAGAAAATGATCGGGGAGGTGGGTCCTCCCTGGAACACACTTTGGTGAAACTAAAATTTGTCGACGCCCAGTTATGAGTGACCACCCTACCTTGAAGTCTAGAGTAAAGGTTTTCGATGTTAATATTTTTACAACTGGTGGAAATGAAATCTTGTCATGCTATCGGTCATGGTGGACTGAACCGAAGCACCTTAAGATCAAAAGCTGATATGACAGTACGATTGTTTTTCTTGGCATGGGATTAAGCATGGGCATCGCGGGCCTTTTTGGTATCGTACATCCGCGGCCTAAAAAGATATCGCAATATCACGATATTACGATATGATCTTGGCTTAATAAATTCCAATTTTCGACCCTCAATATGACAATATAACCCATTCAAACATTGAACTCTAAACACCGTCCTAACACCCTTCCTTTTACGTACCTTACAACTGGCTGTTTATACTCGGCAGAATAGGTCCAGATTTTCCAAAATACATCGTAAGTTTTTGACGAAATTTCTGAGCAGATAATCATAGATTTGGTCAAAGGTGACGGTTTCGTGATCATTACGTCAGTTGGGGGGACCTGTTTAAAACGTCTCGGGCCTCAAACAGGGCCCCGAGGTCAGACGATCAACTTTACTATATTCAACACTTGACGGTAGAGAAAATGGCCATCGCCAATTTACCAAATTTGAAAATTGTTTTTGGAAAAAGACCGCATAATGAGCGATTTTGTGTCCCGTGTTTTTATGTCTGTAGTCATGAGATGTCAATGTCGAATGTGTTGTGTTTGTAAATCACAAAGATTAACGTGTCAGTGAAATGAGTGAGAAAAAACAAGGAATGATAATGAGACAAAATGTTTCTTGCCTATTTCCTTTTGCCCACCGTACGTTCATATGTATGTCATTCATCTCATCGTCTCCGTCGTCTGTCAATGCATTGTCCGGTCAAATTTAGTGTTGTTTTTTATTTGTTAAAAAACCACAACATCAGATGCAACTACTTGTTTACCGCTGCGCAGCTCGCTTTCCCCGGCTCACTTATCTCCTTCACACTTCTCAATCGAGCGGCTGCAATCACGCTGCATGCAACGTGGAAGATAAAAATTGGCGCTGCGCAAATTATATTTGTGTATTTAACGTATTCTAATTGCCGTTTCCCCTATCACTCCCGACAAGCTTTTTGGTGGGATTTCCCGGTGATTCCCACAACAGTCACCGAGAACGGCGTTTTGTAAACGCTGATTTTTGTATCAATTCCTAGCCATCCCAAAAAGTAACATCTTGGAATGGATTAAGAGACATTTAAATCACGTACTCAGGTGATATTTTTTGAAATAGTGAAGGATTCGAAAAAATAATCCATTGAAATGCAAAGTAACATCTATAGATGTTTACCGGCCGTCCTGTACATAATAACCTCATGTATAATGGATTGATTACGCACGCGCGAATCGTCATTACTTGAAATTTATGAATGAAACTATGATTTCAATAAGTAGCCTGATCTTCTTGACCGTCAATTATTTTAACAATATCATTCACACCAGCAAGGGCAAGCGAATCATATGCAACGTAATAGTGGAGTTTTAGTGGACAAATAGGTGAACTATTTTATACGGCGCATATGGATATCGATTAATTTATAATCGAACACAGATTTCTTTCATCACAATATTTTCCTTCACATTTTCCCTTCAAGTTCTAAGCTAACTTACAGTATCCCCCCACCTTCCCCTTTTTCTTTCGCCGGCGGTCGAGTTACCGTTTTTTTTGGTTTCAATGGAAATTCCTTTTATGACGGCAACCGGGTAACCGTGGGCTGCGCCTTATTATGCGCATGGGACCGGCCCATAGGATGAATCGGGTCAGCATGTCACACAGAACATGTACAATGTAGTGTTACTGTACGGTGTGTTAAATCAATTATCTTTGGTACAATTCTCATTATGCTGTGGGCCCGACACGTATTTAATAATTCGCAGGTATATTTGGACGAATAAAGTTTTAATGGCTGATCAATCGTCCTTCCTCAAATGAAAGATGATAGAACATGGGCATAAAGATGAAATACCGTACGATTACACTATAGTATTTCCACACAGATAGATTTTACTATGTAGTCTGACCAGAAATCTTGCCAAAAATATTACTCAAATTATCGTTAGCATTCGTCGGACCTGAGCGAAATATGCGCAATCACGATAATAAAATATCGCAATATTATCGCCATCGCGATTATCGCACACCCTTACATGGGATATTAATTCATTGAGAACTTGGTTGTGTTCAATCACCACCGTTGATGCCGCGAATGAAAGCCTTTTGAACAGAGGAGTCAATATAGTGTTTTTAGTTAAATAATCAGTAGTTCTTGTAGCAAGGATTTGGTGGAATGTTTTTGCCCAAAACACTTGAGAGTGCTATCATCCAGAAATTTTCAGGCTGCATGCTTCTGGCTACCTTTCTTGTAGATCAACGTAATAGACGAAGAACACCATGACGCAGGCGGAATTTGCGATGTAGACAAACAGTTTGGAATACAACGTTGACTAAGCAATGGTGAATACAAGGGAGTTTCTTGAGAATCCCGTAGGTTATAGCGTCGGGACCTGGGGCTGAAGCACTACTCTTTTTTTGGATGACACGTTTCACTTCACAAGGACGAATTGGGGAAGTATTAAATGATGTTTCTGCTGGTCCAATGTAGGGAAACCATGAGGAGTTATGAGTGAGATCCAGAGAGTCACAGACAGAATATTTCGTGGGATAAAATAAATCGGCGGACTCCTTAGAGAATGCAGGGCGGATAGTTGTACTATTGAGAGTGCCGTTGCAAGTCTGTTTAGAAAAGGACCAGAAATTTTCTTTGAACTGTTTTCTTGTATTTCTTTTCACGATCTTTTTTGAGACGTTAGAGTTCTAAGGCTTGGGTAAGTTTTTTCGGTCTTACGTTGAACCGTAAGCTCATACGCTTACGATAATGTTTTTAAAGTTTTTTTGCACTTTCCACAGCCTTCGATGTTTAATAAATTTGTCACTGGATTTTTTAGCACTGAATTCTGGCTTTGACAGAAGAAAGTCTTGAATGCTTGTTGTGAGCCTGTCGGCCTGCTGCTTCAGGTGTCAAAAGATTGCACCCTAATGCTGAATGTATTGGCCGGATAAAATGTCATGTAATTTGTTTGTATAGTAAATCTCAGTTTGGCTTCTTAGTGTAGGCTGTAATGTAATTTCGTGTTTTTTTTCTGTTTTAAAAGCAAAAAATTCCTTTGATTCATTGTGTTTTTGGTGTAACAGGTTGCAAAAAATATCTTGGAATTTTTTCAAAACGTTTTTAGGGTGTCAAATCCAAGATGGCCGCCAAAGACATAAATTCCATTTTAATTAGTATTCTGAACGCAGTTATGAGGTCCAAATGACGAAAATACCCATAATCGATACCAAAGAGTTCAAAAACAGCTAATCAATCAATTGCAATCACATTAAACACATCCAAGATGGGCATCCAAAATGGCCGGCCGCCAAAAAGCTATTTTATGATATAAACGCTGCATTAACACTACTCAAGATGAAAAAAGATTCAAATTCATTGATCTTTTGGTGCTAGGAACCCACATCTTGATATTTTCCTTTTTGTTAACATACTTCAAATCCGAAGAGTGGCGGCCAATTGGCCGCCAAAAAGCGCTATTCACAGAACTAGTATTTAAGACCAACTACCTCAGTTATTCAACATATTGGGGGGCAGAAAATATTACATGTATACTCTGACAGAAGAAATTAATTCCAAACATCTGTGTTGCTAACACGCTTTGAATCCAGATGGCGCCACCGTAAGCACTGAAATAGTAAAATGTTGGTGTATGTTTGTTTTTTTTTTCACATAGATCCATGCCTAAATATAATGTTGTCATTCTCTACCTCAAACAGACTACAAAAAACGTATAGTCTTTCCTATCGATGTGCAATATATTGGAGCAAACCTGGATGATAATATTCAGCATTCTATCACTTGAAATGTATTCAAGAAGAAAACCAAAGAGGTTTCTTGTTTAAATTGCTGTTTTAATTTGTTTTGGGGTTTTTGTTTGAAAAAAAAAAAAAAAAAAAAACATGTTTTTGTCATAATTAGATTTACTTTTGCTTTGTATGTATTACTTTAACTTTTTAGCTTAAGATATGTATTTTGTTACATATGTTAATGATGTACCCACGGCCCCAAGAAGAACAACTTTTTTTTTTATTGTGGGCTCCATGGTATAAAGTGGAAAATGAAAATAACACTATTTTGATAACAATTAAAAACACCAAGATGTATACTTTGACAAGGGAACTCATTTACCATTTATAGTTAGAAAACATACTTCAAATCTCACAAATGGTGGCTAATTTAATAGCTTCATCTTCTTTAATCACTTTCAATTGCTTAATCTGGTGATTTTTCATACACCTATTTAATTCTTATGTTATACACATTAGGAAATTTGAATACAAAAATCCATAAGTTTAAAGTTTAAATAAAATTTTACAAATAAATTATAATTTTGGAACACTTGAAAAATTACCATTTTTGCTTTGTTACATGTTTTTTCAAAGCCCCCAAGGATCACAATGACAAAAATGAGAATTGCGTATAAGCACTCGTAATCTATCAATAGCCCCCAAACTGGCGATTCTTCCTAATACCTACGTATAATTATGTTTTAGCATCATGAATTTTTGAATGAAAATATAAATGAGCAACTTACACATGAGCTCTTTGTCCCTTTACTTTCGTTTTTAGACCATGTCACCCCAAGATGGCGGCTAATACAAGAAAAATACCCTTGTAACGTACTACAAAGCCCAAATTTGCTATTTTATATATACTACTTAATTTTATACACACTGAGAAATTTGAATGAAAATACCAATGAAACCATAAGAACTGACTCTTAAATAGTGTATTTTTTTTATTTTTTTTATTTTTTTTATTTTTTTTATTTGTTTGTAATTTTATCACTTTTATTATCAAGCTTTATAATACAAAGAACTCATTATTTTTTGCTTTGGTAACATAATTCAAATCGAAGATTGCGGCTAATATGGCCATTGTAATCACTATCAATAGCCTAAACTGGTGATTTTTTCCAATATATACATTGTATATACATATATAGGCCAGGCTAATAACACTATAAATGAAGCAACCTATGATCCCTTAAATCCCAAAATGCCAATTTCCCACTTTTCAAAAATCATGGAGCGAACCTTTGTCTTGTTGTTTAACTTGTTTTAGGGTGCAATGGCTCCTACATCTTAACAAGACAAAATTGTGCTACCTCCCCTTTCTTTGCAGTGATCGTCAGGTTGGTTAGTCATTTTCCCTCTAGGGACGTATTGGGGTAGGATTTGTTTTTTTATTATAAATGTTTGTAACATGCTTCAAATCCAAAATGGTGACAAAATGACGACTGCGTACAAGATAATCAAATACCAATACAATGTTTAATACGCATAAGGAAATTTTAATGGAAATATAAATGAAGCAACTAACATACTTTGAAACATGAGAAACGCATATCTATCCCATTTTTGAAATTGTTAACATCCTTCAAACCCAAATTGTTGCAAGTTTTCATTTATGGTTTGAACACATGAGTATAGAAGCACTATATACATACTTTTGGACACAATTAAACCCAAATTCAATAAATTTTAATTAACATTGGCCTGAAATCCATGATGGTCACTTATATGGCCATGTCACTATGCAATCATTAGCCAACACTGGATACTTTCTGTTAACATAATAAATGAAGAAACTATAAACTTTTGGACACAAAAAACTCATTCATCATTTAAGTTTTGTGAACATTCAATATCCAAACTGATTATATTTCACATATCTCTACACTATATGCTCCATATTTTTTAATGTTATTTACATTAGGAATTTGAATAAATATATTTAAATAATGAAGCAGGGCTTAAATAGAACACTTTTGAATACACAACTCATTTATCATTTGGTTTTGGAAATATGATGAAAAACCCAATGAATATAGTATGGTTCATATTAGATTTTTGAAGCATTTTATATTTAACAAATTGGTAAAAGTACTATCTTGCATATTCAAATATATTGGAGTTTTATTCACGGTTTTATCAAAATTTTCATGTTCGTATAAAAAAATTAAGTTTTTATTAGCTAGTATCTTTGCTTTTTATTCATATTAGTAAAAAATTTAAATTCAAATTAAAAAAAAAAAAAAAATAATATGTTTTTTTTTTAAACATAAATGGTAATATTAGTTCGTTTGGATCCAACGTGTGGGTGATGCTTCGAAGTGTTTAATTTTGTTAATAAAATGGATGCTGACATGGATCTATGTGCAAATCATTTTGATTTTACTATTATCAGTATACTTACTGTGGCCGCCGTATTGGATTCAAAGCATGTAATCAAACAAAATAGTTGGAAATTTGTTTCTTCTTGTCTTCAAGTATTAAATACACTGTTACTGCCCCATAAGTTTGATATTTAGGTAGTTTGTCTTAAATTACCAGTTTTTAGCTGTTAATAGCGGCGGCCAGATTGGCCGCCATCTTGATTTGGAGGTTGTTACAAAAAAAAAATGTCATGATGTGGGGTACCCTAATACCACAAGTTATACATACACCCATGAATCCGAATCCTAGTGGCGTTTATATTGCATAACATAGCTTTTTGGCGGGCCCTTTGGGATGCCTCTTGGCTACCAGTACACGTTAAGTTTCTATTTGTTTAATGTGAACTGCTATATTGAGTTTTTTTGAACTCTTTGGTATTGACAATATGGAATTGTCGTCATTTAGACCCATATTGCGTTCAAATACCAATTAGAATGGAATTTGTGTTGTTGGCGGCCATCTTGATTTACCACCCTAAAAAAACGTTTGTTGAAAATTCCAAGATATTTTTTCCCGCAATAGGGAGTTACACCCAAAAGACAAGAATCAAGTGGAATTTGGCTTTTAACAGAAAAAAAACACGACGGCTTGTATTTGTGACATACCATCCTACACGATCTGCCGGTGCAGTAAATGCTACGGATGGTCACTATAATACACAAGTCAGCAAGGGTGTCCAAATTCCCGCAGCTTGCCATCTTAAGCTTAGTGATGGTATATCAGTGCATGTAGAAAGTCGCTTAATGAATTTGTAGTAGTAAGGAATATGTTTTGCTTACTATAGCTAGGACAGAAATAACAAAGTTATAGTAAAATGTGTCCTTAAACTGGACGTTTGGTAAGCACAGGATGAGCTCCAAACTTGTGACCACCAGCAGGCAACTGCACTGAACTTTTGGGCTCACGAAAGCTGGCTTGTGGTGTTTGCGTGATTAGTGAACAGGGATACATGAACAAGGATTTATCAACACATGGTGGCATGACCAGTGAACAGAGCACAATAACTACCTCCACACAGATTGCAACCCACTATGGGGTTGTTAAATGGAATTGTATAGATTTATTGAACTAGCAACACACAAAAAAACTACTCAAGATGAAAAGAGAGCTTTGAATGTCGCCACCAACGGCGGGGTGTCTGGTTGTTCCTAAATAGGAATTGGCGACGATGATTATAAGGCGGAAATGAAAGTCAATTCAATGTATGTGTCCCATAACCCGCCCGCGGTTTTGATTTTCTGCCCGCGTGTTGAGATGCTGTAATCCCTAAAAAAAGTTCATTATTTTTGCATTTAAGAAGAAAAATATCAAGGTTTCTTCTCGTGATCAATCTCATGAATGTGATTTTAGTAGAATTTAACCCAGAAACAGATGCAAAACATTTTTAATTTTAGGGTTAGTGGTTGACACAATATTGTGATTCGAGCATGCTGAAAGTTGGTGAAATGGCTGTTTCTCCAAAAAGACGAAATAATGAAAAATGAAATAGTTGCTCATTATTGATTTGCAAAACAAATGTTACAGGAAAAATAATCATTGACTTAAGTTCATTAGCCTAATCAACAAATCTGTGCAATGATTTCTATTGCCTTTCGGCCGTTAAACAATTTTACCGCAGTTATTCCTCTGCGGGGGCCAAAACATCTGGACAGATCAAAGAAAATCAACAATGACTATAATGACTCTCTCGTACATCAGGAGACAACTTATGCGTTGTTTGGATGGACTCCGGCCGTTATTTTTTAGGGGAAAGTCCGGTTGTGTTGGGTTAATATTGCATTTTAGTCCTAGGGAGTCTAATGCCACTTTGGGATTTTGACTTCCATGGGACATAACAATCATTGTCAACAGTATTTTTGCTTTATTGATTGTGTATCTGGGTGCTCACTATAGCCCATGATCCCAATCTCAATCAGTATCATGCATGTACAGTAATTTAATACCTTTCTGTACATACAGACAATCAAACTCAAAACACCACCTAAAGGAAACAAAGGGAGGAGGGAAGTAGGAAGGAAAAGGATCATCCGGTTAAGTAAATTACTCGTTTTTTCTGCTTGATATGTGTCACCTGGGTAATTATTAGCTATATCACAGTGCCTTCTCATTAAAGTTATCTAGTCCATATTTTTACCATTACAAATACATTTGTTCCATGAGCATTGTTAAAGAGATAGGATACTACCCTACTGTATTTGTCCATGGTTATTCCCCGTTTTCCCAGCAAATTTTATGGGTAATTAATTATTACAACTCCTCTTTTGATAATGATGTAATACTACTTAACAATGTCAAAATATGTCTGTTTCAAATGTGGCAATACGAAGCTTTTTGAATTTGGTCAATTTTTTAAATTAAATTTTAATATGCAATGATTCACTTTTTCATCTTGATAGTTATAATGGCCTTCACCCCAAATAGAGCCCCATCTGTAAAGTTTTGCACTGATTTTTTTTGATGTAGAGCTAAAAACGTGATTTTATAAGCCCGTTAGCGTTACCCTGAAAATTAATATTGGTCAACCAATATGGGGCACATTCTTGCTCATAACATCAAAACCAACCAACCTTTATACCTAAGATTCACAGGTAAATTGCAAAAATAGTAGCCTTTTCCTTCAGATACCAATACCACAATTTGACCACTTCTGGCGTAACAAATCTGGGGTTGTGAGAATGAGGCTATTAGCGATCGGAACCATTTGCCACTTCATGTTAGTGCCATTTTGCCTTTAATACTTTTCCCTAAAGGGACCTCATTGGAAAATAAGCCGAAATATGCTTTCATGATTAACCCAGTATCAACCCTATTTGTATATCTATTACTATTTCCATAACATTATGTCTATTTATCTTGTATTCTGATGCATCATGTGTATTTTTGTTTTTAAGCTTGCTTTAATGTCATTTTTAAATGGTTAAATTCAAATAATCAGGGCGTGTACATGTGGTGGTATCCTCAGGGCCAATGGAAATGAACACCCCTATTTTAGGTGCTCAGGACCGTAAAGCCACAACATTGCCGAATATTCCAGTAAATTAAATTAATACAGTTTATAACAACACATTAGCACTGAAAATCCAGTATAAAATCAATATGGCAGGAATGGTACCACGTATTACCACAACCGCAGGTAAGACATATACTGTGAATCTTAAGATTTTCAATGTTCAAGAGTTTGGAAGTGATAATTAGGTGAAGGTATCATTCATCATGCACTTGTTTTTGCTGACATTCATTTGTGACCCTACTTAGCTTATTTATTTGCCTATTAATTCACATGAACGAGATCGCTCGGCCATTTGATTTCCTTGCTGCATGCAGACTGCAAATTTTCAACACATTTCATGAGCAATACAAGCTCCCTTAAATCACTAGACAGTCCACTGAAGATGAAACCAGGAAGACCCAGTTGAAAAGATGACAAAGCAAAGTTATCAGCTGTTGGAGAGTGAGTATAATTGATAGACATTGATTAATTCTGCTACTGTACAGTGTTTGGTCTTACATTCAATGACTACTAACAAGTATTATAATATCCGACACCCAGGCATGTAAACGTTACCAACGTTATACTGTTACACAAACGCAAGACTCATAAAATAAAAAGTTGGTAAAAAAAGCACACTAAAATATCCAATTCTGCAAGAAATTCACTGTAAATATAACTATTAGACTTAGTTTTTGCTTCCCAAATATGTACTTGTTTATGACAATATGGGATTGACATTACATCCTAATTTCCTAAGCTGTACACACTTTTTGTCCAATGGACAACGCCACTGTTTTGTTACCATTTCCTGTTAAGTGAGGGAATAGGTCTAGCGGCTGAAGTCAGACGGGTTTTGACGACCTGAATGGGAACCGGGCAGACGGTTCACTTTAGTATAAAACAACCTTGTAATGCAAGGGTCAAAATACTTTTTGGGGCTACGGGGGCTACTTGAGCAAATTCTGCCAGAAAGTAGCCTCGTAGTGCATTTTTTTAGGGCAAAATTTCTCACAGGGGCTATTTTGTGAAAACTGAGGGCTAATTGCCTTAGCCCTCGTGTATTTTTTTGATGAGCCCTGGTGTAATGTAAGAGAAATTGCACAGCATAACATGTAATGCGTACTGATGACTAATACTTAAATCACGAGCAGGCTCTTGAAAACATTGTTCAGTATTTATGAAAATTTTACAGGATAAATTTTAATCAAACTGAACAGTTTTACGGGGTAGGACCATGGTATCTATCCGACTTATAAACTAAGAACTACCCTGTTGCATATCTTGCAAGAAAGAGGCTATGTTGCCAGGTGCCACATCTAGGGGTAAATATCTCATCGGGATGTACAAAGTAACTCATGTTGCATTGAACCATTTGGCCAAAAAATATGTGGATGTTTCAGAGAATAATCTATATTATTTTGTTTAATTTCCAGTCACCGTCACCGCATGACTGAACAAGAGGAAGATGAAGAGCTGCTGAATGAATCCCGCAAAGCCACTGCAGTTATAACTCAGTTTGAAAAATCACCCAACTATATCAAGAATGGAGAAATGAGGGATTACCAGATTCGAGGCTTAAACTGGATGATATCACTCTATGAGCATGGTATCAATGGAATTTTGGCTGATGAAATGGTAATTGTGATGTTAAAAAAATGTAAAAATGATACCCAGGTTCACATGTTAAGATATTGAAGGTGTATTTGAAGAGGTCAGTTGTGATTGTAAAAGGTTGTGACCATTGCTGAATATGTATAGGAAAGAGCTTCCCGAATTCCCCACTTTTTTCCGCCATGATGATATTAATAAAAAAATAAGTTTTCATAAGGATTTTTGTTGTTTAAAGGGATTCAAACATGTTACAGAGTGGTTCATCACAAATCAACAACTCTGCATCCAATGCATCCGCATATTTTTATCCTGCTCGCCGCCCTAGCGGAATAAAAAATGCGCGGATGCATTGATGCATCGATGATATGTGATGAACCACTCTGTAACATGTTTGAATCCCTAATTATCTCTGGTTTAAAACAGACAGGAAAGTGTTTACTTCTGGTACTGGCAGTAGCAGTGAATGTTACAAACAATTGTGAAACCAACTATTTTTGTACAACATTTCTGTTGGAAATCTATATTTTTTTTGCAAAGATAATCAACATTTAAAAGTAAGAGACAGTGTATCAAAGAAACGTTATCATTTGGTTATCAACAATCTTGTAATGTCTTTATGGGTCATTATCATTGCATAGAATTCTAGGGGAACAGTTTATAACTATATTTCCTTCCTCTAATGTGCATTAAAAATGTTGGCTACTTGACTGACTTTATCCAACCTCTACAATTTATATACAGGGTCTTGGAAAGACACTTCAGACCATCTCCTTGCTGGGCTACATGAAGCATTTCCGTGGTATCTCAGGTCCTCATTTGGTGATAGTACCCAAGTCCACATTAGCCAATTGGATGGCGGAATTCAAGCGATGGTGTCCCACGTTAAGATCAGTCTGCCTTATAGGTGACCAGGTTACTAGGGTGAGTACAGACATGAAAATTGCAGCAATGCGCAGTGTGTGTGTAGCCATTGGGTGCCCAAAACGTACTGAGAAGAGCCTGTTTCCCGGTTTGAGAAAAAAGTAGATTCAGGATATCCAACTTAATCCCCCCTGATAGCCCTTTATGACCTCATGCCTTAGTGCATCGGTTGCATAAATGGGGGTAAGGTAAATCAGTGGAAGAGCTGTGTTTTAACCCAATGTTAAAATGCAATCACAGAAACTTTCTTTGGTCATGTTCGTGTGTGGACAAGATACTAAATTTTCAATGTGAAAGTTTATGTGATCAACATAAAAAATGTCATTTTGCGGTCTGAAATGTGACCGCAAAGGCATTGTGGACTGAGAGAGTGATAAAAGAAGAGCTAAGGTTCACAACAAAGAAAGTGGTATGAAAAATATGCGGCGATGGGATTGGCTGGAAATGCAAGTGCGTGGAAGGGCCCGATGGTGCGATGTACTACCTAGCCGAAGTCATTCGGAAGATAGATACAGATACTGCAAGAAAATGTTTAGAGGTTAAAAACCGCGCAGCTAATGTTTTGGGGTGATTGTTTTTGATCGGAGGTATTGTTTTGGTTCAAGGAATTTTCCCGAGGGCCCCCCTCGGGAAAATTCCGAGTACTGTAACTGTACTCAAAACTAGTATTTTCTAAGGATTTTTCTGCAGAAATTCCCCTACAATCCAGTGCATGCATCATTCTTTTTTTTGCACATATTTCACCTATACAAAAATGGGAGATCTTTCGAGTACAGGTATTTCCCCAGACGTTCATTCGGTTGACAACAACATTTGACCAATCCCAGCGCAGCTTTGAATACAATCCGCAAGTTTTATGCAAATCAACAGCAGGATCGGTTATTCTCTGTTACGGGGCACAGCTCAGATAGTTTGCCCGGGTATTTTATATAAGAAAATGACAGTAATAAAAAGTTGTTCTACTGTGTCCATCGTGATTTGCGGATGTTTAATATCATACTACATATTGTTAGTGTCTGGAAAACGATGTGTTTGCTGTTTCCAGATGGATCCAAGTATATGACTATTTTTCCACGTGTAAGAGACGATTGTGCATTTTGTGAGGTGACGTGACAGTCGCCAGACTACACTGTGTCAGCCATGACCACGATGGTACCAATGCATGAATGAATGCCTCGCGATCGATAGCATGTCAGAACATGGAAGATATACAAAATTCATTCTGGCCACACGAGTAACATCCGAAGAAATTCGTCTTCTGATGTACAGAGGATATGTGCTTCACTCGTAGTTTAAAGGTGAGTTTGGCTGCAGGTCAATGACGTGTAATGTCGATCATGATCATTATATTGATGAGGTCGTCTGTCAGTCTTGGGAACGTTTTTAGGCCTAATAAAAATAAAACCGGTATTGCCATTGTTCAAGCATAAAGAAATACATCACCAATTATTTATATAAAGCCTACTTTTTAACCTAAATTTATATGGAACCCTAGATAGCCTAAGGTCAAACTTTCCGGACCTTAAACAAAACACTCTGTCAACAGTGATACGTCCATGACATGTACCTCATAAGTGTAATCAACCCTTTCCTGGTTCACTCCTTTGCACTCGCGTGATTTTTCCTTCGAGCTTTTTCGGATCCTCACACTTTATTCTGTTACGAGGGCCTCTAAATTAATGTAAATTAGGGCCAATTAAATAACATCTCGAGATTTTGAATACACTAGTACGTTTGTAATGCAGAGAGTCATGCATGCAATGGGTTATGATTTGGGGATTCCACAGCCCAGTGCACGCAATCATGCATTTTAGAATTGGTAAAGACTGTCAGTGTCAGACTATAGTAAGACTATTTGGAGGCGGTCCCGCCCGAGGGTGTGTGGATCTCATATTGATTTTGTTTTTAAAATAGTATTATTAAATTAAAGACTTGAGTGTACACTTCACCTTTCGTAACGTTATGGGGCCCAGCCCATGGCATGCATTCGCGCCACTGCATGACTGTGTTTACTTTCAAAATTCTCAGGTTCTAAAAATCATATTCGTGCATTGCTGCAAAGCGGTGTGGCAGTACAGCGAAGGCGGTGCTACGCGAACCGTGGGCATGGGGGGACATGCATGCATGGGCCGTGTCACAGCACTAAATGCACCCCTCCCGGCCCCCCTTCTGGCTTTACTTCAAAAGTGTCAATATAATACGTAATGATTGTCCGCGTTAATTTTATAATCAAGAAAATTTAATAATGCTACGTAGAGAACCAAAGAGCGCTATGATGACAATTGTATGATTGAGATGATGACTCGCGTAACGGTAAACTGGGCAGGGCGAGTTTGAGGCCCGGGTCCCAGGGGGTCTGGGTTCGAGATGTAAATTGTAATTTCCGCAACGCGACATGTTCTCCTTCCATGGTGTGTAATTTGCATTTTGTTCTGTTACCCATAGCTACCCATGGCTTACCTTGGTTAGTATGATATTATTAGAGTGTTGTTACTGTACTAGCAACTTGCCCGGTTGTTTTGCATTTCATTCAACATCAATGGATGGCTCTCGCCATTTTCAGTTTACACCGCTGGCTCTATCAAGAAAAATATATCCATGTTCCGGGCCATAGTTATGCAATTTGAATCTGTAATCTTGAAACGTCACAAAAGCGAGTCATGGATTGAGCGTATGACATCACCACGCGGAGGACATTGGTTGGTACGAGCATCAACATAAGTATGAATAAGTGTTTAGTGGGTAGAACAAGAAGTAACTTCTTTGGCGAGAGGCTTCGAGCAGTATACAGGAATTCTGTTAGAAAGTGACAGGAGATTTTTTTTTTGAGGATACAAATTTCTTGCAAATTGCACTGGATTGGTTGTAGACCACCAGCCAAGAACGTTTCAAAAGTGTATTGGACAAACAAGTCCAAAAGAAAAACGCAAACCTTGTTTTGAACTTGCATGCTATCGTAATCGTCTCTATAGAAAACCATGCTTTGAATTACTCGTGCATGACAGAAAATACTATATCATCATCTTATCACATAAAGACGGCGTATTCGGCTTATTCACTTCAGGTGTCATCTGATACATGGGTAAGCATTCCAAATATGCAAAAGAAAAAAACGGTTCAACAAAAATTGGGGGCGCTTCTTCCTGAAATAAACTCAAAATTCCTCCAGTTATTTCAAGTGACGTAAATTCTGTCTGGAGCATGTTAGACCATCCCTGGTGTGCAGTATGGTAATGGCATGAAGTAGACAAGGATGCAGGTCTTCCGGATATATCCGGATTTCCAGATTGTTTTTAGAAATTCAAATTTTGTCCTGGATTTTTCCCTTGAAACTAGAAAAAAAATCCGGACATGAAAAAATGTTAGAAAATAAATAAAAAGATAAATGAAACATGTCTTTCACCCTCTGATCCTGTAAGAAAATGCATCAACAGGGGCATCATCATCTTAATGGCAGCCGGGTCAACGTGGCCGTGCCTAGGTCGCACTGTTGGGTCATGTGTGTATTCTTATAGCACCTTTGAAACCATTAACTCTGTGGTTGAGTTAGTTGCAAGTGGTGTAGAATTTTGCAACTTGGTGTGTCGCATGTGTTCACGATCAGAAAAATATAAAATGTGAGCATTGATTTTTAAATATCAAAATGGTAGTTGATCGAACTGCAGACATCAACAAAATTGATGCTGGGGTCAAGGACAAGTGGAAGTGGAATTGACTTGAAGGTAAAGATACCTTTTTTTGTCAGACTATAGTATATGATCCCTGACAAAACAATGTACCATTGGATAACATGTGGGGTGCAGTTCATGAAAGAGATGTCAAAGAAATACTGAGCTGGAGTATAGTCAGGTACAAGCATGCCTTAAACTTCTTCTTGATTTTGTTTGCCTTCCAGGCCGCTTTCATTCGTGATGTGATGATGCCTGGGGAATGGGATGCCTGTATAACATCTTACGAGATGGTCATCAGAGAGAAGTCGGTCTTCAAGAAATTCAACTGGCGCTACCTTGTCATAGATGAAGCCCACAGGATTAAAAATGAGAAATCAAGGTATTTTCTGATTTGTTTCTTACTGTAATTTGACAATTTCTCAAAATTGCTTTCACCTACAACTTGTTCCTTTAAAGAACAGCTCATGTCAATCTTGGTTGACTTTGATCTTTGCCTTGTTCAAAAGGTTGAGTTGATTCTATCAATAGTAACATCTTTGAGATATACCTGTTAGGTGATGCCTTTTGGTTTCATCCCATTGCGTGTAGATATTTTATAAACATTAGTGAGATCATAGATCTAGGGAAAGAATCATACTCTTTTTATAATTGCCAAGAGCTTCATGATTGAATATGCTTTTCTGTTTTGTTATCTCCACCATAGTTGTCAGAAATTGTGCGTGAATTCAAGTCCACCAACAGACTCCTCCTGACAGGAACACCACTGCAGAACAACCTCCATGAGCTGTGGGCTCTGCTCAACTTCCTCCTTCCGGATGTCTTTAATTCATCGGAAGACTTTGATGAGTGGTTCTCTACAAATGATGCCTTGGAAAATACCAATTTAGTGCAAAGATTACATGGGGTATGTATACAAGCTGTGAGAATGAAACCAAAGGGTGCATGAGGTCATAATAAGTACAGTATCAAATTAAATGCTTTCTATTAGAGCAACACAGGTAGGTTACAAATACAGGCCACTACTTTCTCAGAGGCAGTATTTATCATGTTTAGGTCAATTAATGTCTTTACAGTAAAATGTATCATGTGTTTGAAAGCTGGACCCAACCATTCATATTAGTCCCAAGGGGATTGGAATAAAACTCATCCCAATTTTCAAAAAAGATGCTAAAGGGATCAGAACTAACATACCAGTAATTTCCTTTGTGATAGTTTGGGAATAAAGGTTTGTACAGGGGTCAACTTTTAAAAGGTTACAATTGTGTTAAAATTTATGTCACAATGATAAAGGTATAGTTTGCTCTTTCTATGACTTACTAGCCCTTTTCACCTGTGTATGACCTTTAACTTACGCATTGTTCTGTGTTGAGGTTAACACTACTTTTGTCCAAATGTGGTTGTTCTGGGGCATTTCTAAGCAAATTGACCTCCAGATTACCTATGATCTGTGGGGTCACTTTGAAATTCTGATAACAACCCTCAGCCTGTCGTTCTCCACCCAAATAACAGCTCAGTATGTCAAAGCACATCAAAACGCATAGCTGGACAGGCAGTCGGATAGACAAACAGATAGATACGCTAGCACTGAGATTATTAACCTGGATCAATGTTGAGACCCATGTTGAGATTTTCAGGCTTTGTTGCTGGCCTATTCAATAACATAGGCATTTTTCTCTTTGGTTTATAAATACAGTACAGTGGTCTTCAACGACTTCTATGAATTTCAAGGGGTCAAAGATAAGGAAATTTAAATTCTGTTTCTTACACGCAGGTGTTGAGACCATTTTTGCTACGACGTTTGAAGTCTGATGTGGAGAAAGCTTTGTTGCCCAAGAAAGAGACCAAAATATATGTCGGCTTGAGTAAAATGCAGAGGGAGTGGTAAGTTAAGAGAGTACATTAACCCTAACCCGGACCGGGTCGTTTTGCCGACCGACGGCCCAAATGCAACGGGGTGCAATCTATTTTTATTTTTAACGGCCCAGATGCAACGAGAGCCAAATTTTGCGTTTCATTGCATCTCGGCCGTTTTTCCCGGCACAGGAATAAGTAGCGTAAAGTCAATAACGGCCCAGATGCAACGAATAACATCGCGTCATTTTCCCGGAAGACGGCCCAGATGCAACGAAAAACATCGCGTCATTTTCCCGGAAGACGGCCCAGATGCAACGAAAAACATCGCGTCATTTTCCGGAAAGACGTCTCAGATGCAACGAGGAACATCGCGTGCGAATGCAATGAGAACAGGGATAATAAATAATAAATAAATAAATAATGGATGCGTACTTCACACTGATTTGCATGAAATTTGTAGCATATAGTTCGCCAGTCGTGAGTGGCGCTATTACGCGACGTCATAGTCGTGCGGGGCGGTATTACGCTTCGTCATGCGCCGGTTTACGTCATGAATGCGTTTATGCATAATTAAAAAGTAGCTTATGAAAATGGTGGCGCTCTCCACATTGAAATCGAAATTGTCTATGGGCATTTGACACAGTGCACCCCGCCTGATGAAAAAGCATTGCGCCTCTGCGGGCAAACCGTCCGAAATGCAGGGAAAAGCATCGCAACATTTCCCGGGAATGACCGTCCCAGTTGGCTGGCAACGAGGAACATCGCGTCATTTTCCGGGAAGATGGCCCAGATGCGCAACGAGGAACATCGCGTCATTTTCCGTAAAGACGGCCCAAATTTAACGAGGAACATCGCGTCATTTTCCGGTAAGACGGCCCATATGCAATGAGGTTTCCCCAATGAGAGTCCATTTGCGCGACAAAAAATAGTTTTTGACGGCCGAGATGCAACTAGAAACATTTCCCTACCGGTACCACTTTTTTCGTTGCGTCTCACTGCATCTCGGCCGCGTTAGGGTTCAATTTGAAATTTTTGATCATAGTATATATCCGTTTGTCTCTTATAGGCATGATTAAAGCCTATTGTGATGGTAATGTTTCCATCTGTCTTTTGGTAATCAGTTTGTCTAGATGTAGCCAACTATATGTATATTTTGCCCTTGTCATCGTATAAAGAATTCTCTGTTTGTCCAAGTGTGTGTTGCCTACATTTAGCAAACTGTTGTTATTAACAACACTTTTGTACTAATACTTTAATCAATATGCATCTTCTTCCCCCCTCCCCACCTCCCCCATTGATAGAAGTTCAAAAGATGCCCCCTCCATCAAGATCATGTCCCTGTTAGCAGATGACACATGTGTTTCAAGAAGATATATTTTTTTATTAAGGAAGCTTAATCCACTTCTGTTTATTATATATAATTAGTTTATTTTATATGACTAAATCATATTTTGATTTGACATTTGTTAAGTAGAATTTCCAGATCAATTTATTTGTGTACACTATGCTTGTTTTTTACTAATGTATGTACAACAAAATCCTGATGAAAGACATTGATGTGGTGATGGAGCAGGCAAGACCGACCGATCGTCTGATTGAATATACTGAATGCCTCTGGCAAGTGTTTCCAACCATCCATACCTGTTTTGATGGTGCTAGAGCTGGGCCTCCCTACCTACAGATAAGCACTTGTTAATGAGTAACTGTGTTAAAATTGTGTGTTTCTAGACAAACTCACCCAAGCTACAACAACAGGGTAGGTTTCATAAAGGAGGTGTTATGTAGGGTGTGTATGCATACATGTCTGTCACCCCCTTTAACTTGTGTGTAGCCTGGACAGTATTACAAATATTGAACTGCTATAAGTTTGTATGGTTGAAATATCATCAGTGAAGTGAAAAATGTGGCTGTTCTATTCCAGAGCCATTTACGGCGAGTGAAATGGGACATACATCTTTCACTGAGTGATGAGATTTCTACCGTCAACAAATTTATATTTGTTTTATATCACTACTACTATTCTATTTCTTAAAAATGTTTTAACTTACATTTCATCGGGTTTCCACCCGTTTTTGTTTTACCTGAAACAGTGGTTGGTTCAACACCTGTAAACAATCGGCGAGTCTGTGGCTTGGCACGTGTAATTTATTGGCGCAATGCGCTGATGGCAAAAAACTCACCCACAGAGAGGTTGATGGTAAATCTATCAAATGGTAATAATAAACCTTGAACTGCTTAGAAATTTTATGTATGCTACCCCATTAGTATTACAGTACAGATAGGTCTTCCAAAGTACATCAGTTAGTGGGCATCAAATCCTCTCTTGTAGGTGTTTTTAACCTTAATCCAGCTGCGGTTTTCTTTCTGTTGCAATTTTTGTGTGGCATTCACATATCAAATAGTTGTATTTTCAGGTTCCCGTGTGTTGATCTTTAGTCAGATTACGCGTATGCTGACATACTTGACGGTATTATTTTGTCGTTGGAAAAATTTGAATAACTGCAGACTTGATGGACAGACTCCAACGAATTAAGACGACAGGCACGTCTTATTAAACAGACACGCATGCGATAATTAAATGTAGCCATTTGTATGAAGTATGATTCAAGTAGGGTGTTAAGTGTCCCAACATTTAGGCAGTCCTGCTACCATTTAGAAAATTGCTAGCTGTGTAACTTGAACAACAGACAAGATTCGTCTTTTTTTTAATATTAGTCATAAACGTATGAAGTATGATTCCAAGAGGTACTGTGAAACTTAACATGCCATTTAGACCAATTATTATCATTGCTTACAACCCATTAGCAATTGGCATGTTGAAGCTAACTCAGCCAGAACACTGCATGCTATTCAATAGCACCTAGACCAAATGGACCTGTTTTACAACCCCTTAGCACCTGATACATGGATGTTAACTAAGGTCTTTCTTACCCGCAACGTTGGTGTTGTGTTGCTGATATTACCAATCACTTTCTCTCACCCAACTCTCACATCCAATTAAAAATTAATTTCAATTGCAGTGCCACGATGCATTATTTTGTTAAGACTGGCAGTTATGAGAAGCCGCGACTCCCTACAATGCGATGATAAAGTGTTAACAAACCCTTTGTCTTGAGATAATTCATCGTATTTTTTTTTCCAATAGCATGGATGGACAGACCTATAATATAGATCTGCTGATAGGTGCTTACACCTTATTTGGTATGATGGGAGAAATAATTCTGAGTGTCAGTGTAAGACTGCAGATTTAGTTTGTTGCCCCTTCCCTACTACATGGTCCCCTGTGGAACCTGGACTGCCCTTCTAATGAATACACTATCTGTCCTTCTGCCACCCAACCCAGTGGAAAATTCCAGAAACATTGTGTGCATAGTTAACATATCACACAATCGCCTGTCTCCTAGTTGATACCCAACAGAAATTTTGTAGGGATACTGAGTTTTTGTTATTTCTTTTACAGGCAAGCATCAATGAGTTCAACTTTCCAGGAAGCAAGAAGTTTGTTTTCATTTTAAGTCACACGTGCCGGTTGTCTTAAAAAATAGGAATTCAACTTGCTACCGCGGACAGTGTCATTTTTATGACAGTTGACTGAATCCACAATGTTTAAATTTTACAGGCCCTAAGGGTAAGTTCCTCCTTGCTGCTACAACGCTGCAGTGTTTGTCAGGACACTTTATTTGCCACCTTGTTGTATTCTTCAACTACAGCCCTAGCACTTTTAGTTATTTCATTGGTCTGATTATGAGTACTGATATATTTGTACTTCAATTAAAGCAAACCGTTCCATGGGGAAAGTTTTTGTTCGCCTGCAAGATTGCAGGAGGGACTCACCAGTCAGTCAGCTGTGTGCCCCGTTTAAAGTAACCCCTAACGTCACAAATCTGAAAAAATGCACAGCACTGAGTGAGAACAAATGCACTAAGTCCCGGATGTAGTGCTTGCATCATTAACGATCTCATCATTACGCCCTGGGCACAAAATCCCTGCTCACCACCATAGTGTGATATTCCTGGTGATGGGCTTGGGCCCAAAGGTCCCCTGGTTTATTACCGACCCAAATTGTCCACTTCTTCTCTTCTCCTTCCATCCTCCTGCTTCCTTCACTCTCCCTGCCATGACTAGGCTAGAAACAAATGCATGACAGGGTTTAAAGTTATGGGAATATTTTTGGTGTAGATTTCAAATTGGCAAACCATCTTGGTTTATGTTAAACTCTTACACCTCATCATCTTATGCGGATCCACAGGTCAGCATTCTACTAAGGTCCAGGGTTATCTGCGTTTACGTTGAAGAAAAGGTCATGTAGTAATCGGTGAAAGTAAGGCACACTAGTGGTTTGAGAACCACCACTCTTTTACATGTAATTTGGTTGGTTGAAATTTTAACATTTCTGTTAGATGTTTGCTCAGAATTTATCTTCTAATTCTTACTTTTTAGGGATCGTGCTCATCGTATTGGTCAGAAGAAACAGGTGCATGTGTTTTTCGTTTTGTCACAGAGAATACAGTAGAGGAACGCATTGTGGAACTTGCTGAGATGAAGCTCAGATTGGACAACAACTGCATTCAGCAAGTTAAAGTCCCCCCTGACACTCGGTGTTGGAAACCACACTTAGTTTTCCATCCGTACCCATGTTTGAAGTATCCCATCACGTTTCACATCAAGATATCCTACATTACTAAACTGCAGATATAATGTTATGTGTTTTTTTCTTTTAATAAGTTATCCCGCTACCAGTCGATTGGATATACGCCTAGCGTCAGGAGGGAAAACAAGGAAGAATCGCTGACCATGATCAGGCATGGAGCCAACTTTATATTCTCATCCAACTACATAACCATCACAGATGACGAGATTGACTTATTTTTTACGAGAGGAGAGAGCATGTCAGAAAATACATGCACACACAACACTCCCATTTGAAGTTTACATAGATTAGAGTATTTCCTCATATTTGAAATATGTTTTTCTGCTTTTAAAAGTTAACACTTGCTTTATCCCCCTGAGGCTCAAAGATTGCTTCAAATATAAATATATAGTCGGTCAATATGCTTACCCATGATGTCATCGACATTCTTTGATGAATCCATCGTAATTTGTAGATTTTTTGCAAGATTTGGCCGATTTCTCTCCGGGACTAGGTCAGAAACTTGTACATACATAAGTCCTTTGAACCATTTAGAGTAGCTTTGATGCAATTTTGGAATTTTTTTTTTTTTTCTGGCCAATTCGCTCCCCTGGTTCTTTTGATTTGGGAATTCAAATTCCCCGATGACTTAAACACTCGGTCATAATCAAGCTATCAATACTGTTTTGATGTTGAATAGGTAACATTCCACCTACCCTGAACATGCTAGCAATACTGAGGGGTTTTCAAAGAAGGTATCTAATTTGGATATTTCAGTAGGATTAAGAATTTATCGTCTGAGCTTGAGATTTTAAAATATTGTGGGAGTTGCGTAGTAACACACAATATTTTATAGACCCCACGAATATACTTCGTGTGTCTATACTATTGGGGTTTGAAAGCCAATGTGTTTCGTTAACTGCGTGTTTATCTTATATCGTCTTGTCTTGAAATTTTGCATGTTTGTTTGGATGACATGTACGTAATGCAGCTTTTCGTTTGGTGAAATAGGGTTGTGGAAAGCCAAGTTTAGGGCTAAACAACAAAGTGGTTGAATTTGGTTCGTGGCGTGTCATACAGCTCCCTTTGGATGTGTGCATTGTAAAATGGCTATGAAAAACAGCTGGGAATAGCACAAAGTCAAACACTGTCAGCCTGTGGCAAGCCTGTCCCTTATCATCACACGTGTCCTTAGTTCAGTGTCAATCAGTTGTGCTTGCAATTGTGTTGTGTTTACTGATTAGGGTCACAACCTTGCAAGGACACATTCCATGTTGTTGGTATTTCCAGGCTCAACAACACCTCTGGTCAGATGAGCATATACATGTTGTTACATGGACTATGGTAACATTTCTGGCCACATGAGTAATTTGAAAAATTGTTTATATTTCCCTCAAATGTTAAATGTTGTTTTTTTCCTGATAGCCCATGCATACACCCATCGAATTTGACACTTAGGTGACTGCTCAATTCATTATTC
>JAMKCH010017578.1:0-23189 GCA_023653785.1 Ophioderma brevispina | reverse complement strand
TTTTAAAGTTGCTCTGATTTGGATAAAAAATGGTGCAAATTATTGGTGGAGCTCATAGGATTAAAATAAGGAATAGTTTTGAGTGTCTCAAATGCTTGCTTAAGAAAGTAGGGGGGAAAAAGATCAAGCCCCATTGAATGCAATGGACGTTGACCTTCTGTGCCCCCTATATCGGAAACTAAGCATTTAAGAAAGTTAAAACTATTCCTTATTTTAATCCTATGAACTCCACCAACAATTTGCACCATTTTTTATCCAAATCGGATCAACTTTAAGATTTGACCCCTGTACAACTGAAATTGACCCTTATTATTGATTTTTGCTGTTTTTAGCCTATAACTCTGACACTTTAGCCTGTATATATTACAAACTATACCTTTTCTGAATCCTTACGGTTAGACACATATTGTGGTGTGCTTTTCAACATGATTGGATCAATTTAAAGATTTGACCCCTGTACAATCTTTGTCTGGGCCCCCTCTCCTTAAGGCACCATTTGCAGCACTTAAGAATCATGTTTCAGGGGTTCCTGTCAGGCTGGCAACATATTTAATCACTCAAACCTTTTGTACTTGAGATGTGTTACAAATGTGTGCTAGCTCCCGGGTTAATATGTACACAGACTTTTGTAGCACACAATTCAATTAATGATTTGGGATGCTTTAAAATTTGGCTTTTTCAACACTTAAAATTCATCGCTTTTAATTAAACGCCCTTTCACGTCATATTAGACCAACTTAGATATGTAGTTGACATTCCGCAACAATAATACATTATTTTAATAATGGTCATGGGTCAAAGGTCATGAAGTTGTTGTAAGATAGACTGAAAATGTAAAATTGACCTTAATTGAAAAGTTGAAGTTCAATTGGAACCAAACTTGGTTTATGGATATTACACACAAACGCTCATTTGTTTATGAGGTCAAAGATCACATGTCAAGGTCATATGAGGCCTATCATTCACAACCCACGATGGCAGGCGACACTAGCTGTCCAAGGACACAATTTTTTGGATATATTGGTACCATAAGTAGGTGATTGGATTTGTTCTAATCAAGCATTCATATCATCATCAAAAGATATATTGGCTCAAATAGGAACTATTTATGCTTATTTTCATTTATATTTGAAGACTATTCTTTCCGGGTCGCCGTTCTCTTTCCATATTGGAATGGAATGGGGTACTTCGTGTCTCCTGTTTAAACCTGTCATGCTTTATCTCATGGGTACAGGTTGACAGCTCTCCGGAGGAGACCTATGTCGATGCAACTTTATTATGATCGAAATTCGATGGAAACTTAAGGTTATTTTAAATATAAAGGAGGTTTCATTAAAATCAGCAATGATTTGATACCTCCTGTTATTTGAAAATCACCTTTTTCCAATGTCGATCCCGGCCCACTCTACCCAACGTAGTCCAGGAACTTTAGGTCTGTGTAGCCAAAAAGTGGAAATGAATAAGCCATAGCTGATTTTGTTTCAGGATAGTTTACTAATGCTGTGAGGAGCAACATAAATTATCAAAAGTCCCCCTTGTGCTAATTGAAGAATAATTGGGTTTATGTTTATACAGGGGTAAAAAATAAAATTATTCAATTGAGCTAAACCATGGACCATTGTGTTTTTATTTTGAATAAGAAAATGTATAGTTAGCCATGAAGACCAACATTTGCTCAAGGTCATCATGGGGTAAAAAACAGTACGATTTTAATTAAACTTGTTCCAAATTACTCGTACATGTTGTACGGTCATATTATAGCAAAAATGCTCATTCACACCACCTACATATTCAAAATATTGACCTTATAGGGTGGTGGTTTGTGACCTTGCAACCTGTCATAATGAACTTGATAACTATGGAATTACTCGACCTATTTAAATATGTCTTTGATTTACACACCCTCAGATGAACACTTTTATACCTTTGGAAAGAATGGGAGCATTCTGAAATTACCCCCACGATGACCTTGACCAGTTATTTCATATAGTTAATAATCATAAACCTCATATAGATATCTTTTTTTTAATCCTTAGAATACATACCGTTGGTATGCATTGATGCACCTGGAGCATTTATAAATTTACCCTGTACAATTTACTGGCGCTTATGCCTCAAAATGCACAGGGGGACTCTTGTGGACTATTAATAATTATTTGCTCTTACAGCATCGGAAGCTAATCCTGAAAAAAATCAGCTATGGCTTATTGTATTTCCGAGTGTTTTCTATGTTTCCTGAGGCGTGAGCTTTTGCGTTATGGTAGGCGAAAAGAGGCAGAGCATTGTGGGTCCCTCTTACGTCAACAATATTTTGCTCGGGGGACCACTTTTGAATAGGAATGTGTGATGGCATAACCAGACATTTGCAATTGGGTGGGGGGGGGGTAGAAGAGGTGCCAAGGCAATTTTCTTTGGGAGCCCAATTTGAGTCCTCCATGGACACTGCACCAGTTAGTGGGGGTGGGGGGTGTTTTCTGAGCAGGAATCGTCGCCCCCTGACAGCCCGGTTTACGCCACTTATTAATTAATCATTTTTGGGGGGCTTTCCTCTGACACCAAATAGGATGCACCTTGTTATGATTGACATTGGAAAGAGGTGATTTCCAATTAAAACGGAGGTATCACATCTTTCTATTTGATTATCTGCTCTTCTGGAGAAACTGAACAAGTAGTTTATACACGCACTGAAGAGACTTTCAAATTGGAAACCCTGTGGATAAAGACAAAAAGTCTTGAGCTTTTGCTCTACATCAGGGATGACAATCACATGGGTAAAATAACCAATTACACAGAAAGAAATCTAAAACCATCTGCAATGCGACAGGAACTCTCAATTCCAAGGATTCAGCCATAACAAAAAGAGGGCGCCTTGTAACCTCTCAATAATTACTTTTGCCTTCTCCTTAAAATATATTTACCTAAGAAAATATTGGGTGAAACCGCTTCTATAATTTCTTGTCGTTTTTGAATATCGTTAGTAGATAACTAATATTCGCATATTCTTAATACTTATCTATAAGGAAAAAGTGCATGTACCATTGTAAATTTTTATTGTGAATAAGAAATATATAGTTTGTCTAACTTCTAAACTTAGTTTTAGCCATACAGGCCAAAATTTGTTTAGGGCATCATGGGGTAAAAAAAAAAACAGTGTATACGTATTTACACTTATATTCAAATTAGGCCTAATTAACATGTTAACTGTCATATTAATGGCAAAAATGCTCATTCACACCATCTACAATCTTTGAAATATTGACCTTATAATCCAGTGGCTTGTGACCTCCATAGACCCTTGTAGCAACCTGTAATAAAGCCCAGTTACTCTGCAAGAAGTTACTTTAGTGGAGAGTGTGGCCCACTAATTAGGATATTCGCCTTTAGTGCAGGAGGTCCCCGGTTCAAATACCCGTAGGCCACTAGCTGGGATTTAATTATGTACTTAATTCTGGATTTTAGTTTGTATAATAGAGTTTCGCTGTCCCCGTGGTTCATTTTGGGCTTGTCAAATGAAACCATGAAAATATCCCGTTTTTCGGAGGAGTTAAGCCGTCGGGCCAATGTACAGAGACAGTACATTTAATCAACAGTCCAGTTTTTCGAGAAGAGTAGGGTGGTATCCCTGATTGTTCCAAGCCGTCCTGGTCAGTTTCGAGGATAGCCCAAGTGGAGTGGTTATTCACTGTTGGGGTAATTGTAATAAATCAATAAATACGTGATTGAAATATGTGTACGGTTTATACACAATCAGACGACAATTTGATTACTTTTGGAACAATTCGAGCATTCGGAACCTTTACCCCCACTATGACCTTGACATTTATTTCCACATAGCTAATAAACCATAATCGCATGTAGATATATTTTTTAATCCTGACAACATGACATAAACGTTGTAGACATTTCAACGTTAACTGGAGCATTTCAGAATTTGACCCATTTCCAATTACCGCCTTGTTTCCTTAAAAAGCACAAGGGGGACTCTTTGGTCTATGTTGCTCCCTTATATCATCAGGAACTATAACCCTAAACACGTCTATGGCTTTTATTTCCTGAGTGTTTTTCTATATCTTGGACTAACAGCATGAGCCCGTCACGCATGGGGTGTCCGTCCCACATTCCACAAAAGGGCGACTTTTTTGCCGATTTTTTAAATAAAAGGTCCCCCCCCCCAATTACAAAAAAACAAAAAAAGTACACTTTTTGTGATGAGATTTTAAAAAGATCCAAAAAGCCATTTTAGATAGGCTAGACCAGGTTAACTTTACCAAAAATGGTCCACTTTTTTTCGAAAAAGTCCACTTTATCGAAGTCCCGACCCCCCCCCCAAAAAAAAAAATCAATCCTGCTTACGCCCGACTAACATAGCTGTTTCCTGAGGCGTCAGCTTTGGTATGGTCGGAAAGAGCAAAGCATTATTGGTCTGCTAACGTCCCACGATATGTCCGACTCGGGGTAACCACGTTTTAGAAAGGAATATGTGTGATGGCGTAACCATACTTGCATGAATGGGGGAGACAGAAGGGTGCCGAGGCATTTTCTTTTGAGGGACTAATTTGAATTTTAATTTGCCCACCCCCCCCGGTTACGCTCCTGAGTGATTTTTATCATTTGGGGCTTCTGAATACACGCAACTTGTTATGATGACATGGGGAAAATTGTGATTTCCCAATAACAGCGGTAATTATCAACATCATTTCTGATTTAAAGAATTTTGCTGTTCTGGGAGATTTTGAATAAGTAGTTTGATACCGCATGAAGAAATCTTTCGAATTGGAGGAACCATGTGGATAAGATTACAAAGTTCTTGAAGCTTTGCTCTACTCTAGGATACAATCGCATTGTTAAGATTAACATTACAATAAGAATCCAAATCAACTGCTATGCAACAGCGAACTCATCCTCACTATATTCAACATTAACAATAATGAAAAGAGGCTAGGTCCGCCCTTGGTAACCTCTCAAATATTTACTATTTGCCTTCTCTTAATACATGGCGAGTAAAAAACCACTTGACCCTGATTGTGCCGCCATTTTGAATTTTTTAAGTAATATAATATCCAACATATTTGGTATCATCTGAAGCTGTTTCATTATCTTTAATTTACTGCAAAGATCATTCCACATCGGTTAGGTATAGACCGAGCTACAGTCGTTTGATCCAGGAGTGCAATGGTTGTGGGGTGTAAATAATAATTATAATCGGCTGTTTTGATCTTGAGTGTATCGGTGCGCAGTCTACAGAGCGGATAGCTCTGTATCCATGTCTCGTATGTTTCAGTGTATTATGTTTGATACGAATTACTTTTGCAAGGGAAGTTTCTGGAGTTTTTGAGTTATGCAAGGTATTTACGACGCATGATTTGATGTAACTTCAATATTTTTTTCTTAATTTATCATGATATAGTACTAAGATCTTTTGGAACAAAGTTTAAGAGATGATTTTTTAATGCACTGGACCGAGACTGCCATAGTAAATGCATGGTAGCAGTTTCACAAATTACCGTTGGAAAATCCCAATGCCCCAATCGAGCCGATCGTGTCCCTAACCCTCCCGGTACAAAACCACGGTGTATCGTCCACATCTTGATCGATTACGCTGTCACAACAGAGATACAGAATCCTTGCTGCTTTGCAGTATTTTAGTTAAAACGGTAACGAGATGATAGTTTGGTGTCACGTGTCAGGTCCCAGGTCACGTTGTCATTTATCAGAATAGTTTTCTCTTCGGGGGCGACCGATATGTATAAATACGACTATGTTAAATCAAGGTCTGGACATGACCACTCTGCCCAAGTGCTATTATTTTTTCCAAAAGACACCGTGTATTATGTCTAAACAGTACAAAATGTACCTTTTCCCTACTGATTCAAAAACGAAGTACGATGACGATAATGGTTGCTTTTCAATGTAGGGCTACGTACGTCATTTTTACCTGAATGGGTCCCCCGAAGCAAAATAATAAAACCAATCAATGCCGTGACGTCATCAAATCTTTATTTTTCCAAAAACTGGCTGTTATTCCCTAATAAAAATTCCTTTTTAAGATTCAACATCTGTAATATGTTCTTTATAATAATATTCAATGGTCCCGCATTGAATGTGAAAAAGATGGGTCATAAGGGTCCTTAAAAAACTGAAAACAAAGTCAGCGGCTAAATTCCCTTACCGGGGAGAATGAGCAGAACGGATCCCCGTGTTAGTTTAGGAGGCTACAGCCACTTGCGCGCGGATTGGCGGGGGTTATGCGTCAAGTTAGCGCGTCTTTTGCTCTGTCCACGGATTACATTGAATGAACGGCGTTCAGCGGGAAATCCGTGTCCAGAAGAAAATCAGGCTATTTATTCACTGCAGATCTTGATTCGAAAGACTTTAGCTCGGTCTATACTTAACCGATTGGAATGAGTTTGCCAGCAAATTAAAGATAATGAAATACATAAGCTTTCCGCAGATACCACATATGTTAGATATCGATATTTTAAAAATTCAAAATGGCGGACACAATCAAGGGTCAATTATTTTTTGACTCACCCTGTTATTAACTAAGAAAATATGGGGTGTGCTTCTAAAATTCTGTGTTTGAATATCGTGAGCAGATAACTAATATATCGCATATTTATTAATACTTATCTATGGGAAAAAAGGCAGTAGACCGATTTCTTTTGCGACGTATATATCTGTACTTATTGTTATTCGTTGTGACTTTTATCTCCTCGGCTGTAACCCTTGAATAGGGTTACCGAGTTACATTTACACGGTATTGACTCGAGTATTTGAATATGCACTCAAATAATATGGATATTGAACTCGGTACAAACGTATACACAACGATTTAATATTTAAAATTGCTGTTTCTTCAGCTTCGTAGAGGTATAGAAAGTGGGTCATTGCTGACACCCCAGATTATGTCGTTTGCACTTTGTTGTCATAAGCGTCATTTGGAATGCACGGGTTGTGCGTCGTTTCACAGATGTGCAAAGTGTTTGAAAATAAATATTACCGGGTTGTAAAGGGTGGTATCATCAAGTACAAACAATCATCTATAAAGGTAGGTGTAACTTCCCCGATCTACTATCCGTCTTGCCCTTCAACCAAAGTGTTATTCACTGTGAAGTTTATAACTCGACTTTGTTTTATCCTTAGTCTCTCCATTCGCTATGCTCTCTAATTTTACTTGATTAAAAACTAATCTAATTTGATGCTATCAGGGCCAAATCTAAAGTTTAGGTTAAGAATTTAAATCAAAATACATTGGAAATATAATCTAATAGATTAAAAAATTTAATCAACAATGGTAGATATTCCTCCGTTTTAATCTAAGAAATTTTAGAGAGTGACGTTTTACTTCGTCTCTAAGGTCTCTGCACTGGTCTATCATCTGTCTGTATATCCTTTCATCTTGCTTCTTGGTTGTCCGTTCTCTTTCATGTTCTGTTTCTATTGCTCTCGTCTGTCTTTCCTCGGAAGGGCTTTGGTCTCACATAGCAACTGTATAACCTATATTTCTCTCTGACAAGGGACTGCGCCAGTCCGTGCCAATTATTTTCACCTATCCACTCTATAACATTCTGATTCATTTCTAGGATCTCAACTTTAGAACATAAACCATATATTGTGTCTTTTAAACTAAATTTTGTTGCAATTCAAGTCTATTCCCACGGTTTCCATTACTTGCATGCGACGGGAGTTTCCGAACCTGACCCATCTGACACACTTTTTCTGACGAACTATGAATTCAGAACCTTAACGAAATAAACATTGTGCTTTATTCCGTGTGGCATTCCGAATTCATAAGTTGTGTAAAAAAGTGGTCAGATGGGTCAGGTTACGGGAACTCCACATGCGACTGCTACCTGTCAACATTGAATTCGTAACATTGACAGTGTCACGGAAAAAATAAGCTTTTTTAGACTTAATGTAAACGTCATGAATCCGGCCTCACAGGCATGGTTGGATAACAGATAGATTACAATTTTATTCGCTAGGTTTTAACCACATATTTGCTTTTTAGCGTTAATATTGGTTAACTCCAATATGGTGCTGCAGCATTTCAATACAATATTTGGTGTTGTATTCATTGCACAACGAAGCCTCGCGGGCGTCTACGTTTCCAATGAGTACTAAAGAATCACAGGCATTCAGTTGCAGTGCATGACAGAAATAATATTTAAATTAAAACCACCCATTATCTCGCAAAATGGTATATGATCTTCCTTATACAAACCATTCGGCGAGGATTCGCTATCAGACGTTGACACGAAAAACGAATGCCGATCTAATTAATTGAGGTAAAACAATAAACGTGTGTTTTGGAAGGATAGGCCTAAGCCCAGAACCAAACAGTTAAAGGGAATTTCCCGCTGTCAGGCTAGTTAATTACACACAGCGTTGTGTTAACTTGGTTAAACTACCCACGATGTCAGAACCGGAATATCATTTCAAACAAGCAACCGCGTCTCGATAGAAATTCAGTTCCCTGATACAAAAATTGTTAACCTAGATTGCGTGTCATTACCTCGGATTAGTAGCTAGAGTTTTAGGTTACCATAACGGTAATGAAGTTAAGGGCAAAAACGAGTTTCGGATATTTCGATGAGAATGAAAAAAGGTTCCAAGTAAATTTATTGGTTTTTATTGACATGCACTATACAGCTGAAATGACGTTCGAATTACATTTCAGTAGGACTTGCTGTACATTGCTAGACTGGAAGACATTTGCTACATGCTGTGATAGAAGCATTATGTTGCATGGAAGATCGAATGAAAACACGAACCAGGTATAGATATTTGCAACGAGAAACTCAACGAGTGTGAATTTTTCCAATTGTGGGTGACGACTTTTTGAAAGATAGTTTGATAGGACAAATACTGCGGGTGAATTTGCACAATGCTAATGAAAATATTCATGGAATTTGGGTATTACATTTTGATTGAAACTACTTTTTAAGGGTAGTCAAATGAGTTAGGTTAACCCGAGTCTGTTTCTATCTGTTAGTCTCTCTGTTGCTAACTGAGGCATACTTATGATTTGCGTTATTCCGTCATGGGCTAGGAATGTCATGTGACCAGCTGTTAACCGCCATTAAATCTAATGAGAGTTTTTAAGCAAAGTAACACTCGTGAAACAGTCTCTAAGGAGTTAAGAGAGTCGCCTTTTGGGAAAGACAGACTTGATAACAACCAAGTAAATCTATTGGTATTTGAGCTGGTGAGCATCTTCACTGGAGAGATCGTCATGGCTGAATAGTGTCTCACAGATGAACCAGAACCGGCCGATATAAGGGTTACCTTGCAGAAGTGGGCGACTTGGAAGCCAGATCAGGACACTATCTGTGATTGCAGAACTGCGCCACAGACAGTGGAACATCTTCTTGGTCTTCGCAATGCTGGAGCCCAACATGTACAGGACGGGACCTTGACAAGAATTCAGTGAAAGCAGGCCGACCATGTACACCTCTAACTGGATCATATTTGAGAACCACGGTGTTTATATACGATAGAAACGGTTTGTGTGTCTAATTTTGCTACTTGTGTTCTAATTTTAACCAAAAAAAGGCACAAAAACCATACCCTCGTCAACTTGTTGTGATTTTGCTTCTCTCCTCGGGCTCTCTCTGAATCTATCCTGTCTTTTAATACAATATATGCCATGTAGGTTTGTATTGTCAATATATCTCACCGTAATTAATCCCTTCAACATGGACGGACTGGAATCCGGGTATTGCTAAACTTCACCCGGGAAAAGCAGTAGGCCATGACAACATTTCATCCGCTGGCAGAGAAAAACTCGCCCCGTAGCAAAACAGTGGTTTCTTGAGCTCTACAATTGCGCCTATTCCCCCAGGTTCCAAAGGATTCTGGAGGAAAACAACATGTGATGGCACTCATAAAGCCTGGGAAAGAGCCATATAATCTCAAGAGCTCACTCCTCAGCCATACCTACAAGTTCTTTGAACGGCTCATGCTACTGCTAAAACGCTTGCACACCCGTGATAGACGGGCGCGGACACCTGATGCCAGAACAAGCAGGATTCCGGCTAGGCAAATCAACAACAAGCCAATTACTCAACCTAACTCAACACATCGAGGATGGTTTCGAGAAGGGTTTTTTTTTGGTAATCTGAGTTGTGTTTGTCGATCTATCCGCAGCTTATGACACTGTTAATCACAGATGCTTACTCCATAATATTCTGGAACTCAACCAGACAATTCCGTTTGACTGAGCTCATCAAAATATTGCTTGCAAACAGAATGTTCTTTGTTCAGCTAGGAGCGAAGAAGTAGTCGATGGCGTAGGCGCAAGAATGGATTACCCCAAGGGAGAGTGCTCGCATCTCTCCTGTTCAAATCTATACCAACGGCCACCTAGAGTGCACGAAGTGTCGTTTTATCTAAGCAGAAGATCTTGGAATTAGCGCACGAGATGCAGACTTCACAGTTGGCGAAGAGAGAGTCTCCCAAAAGCTTTGATGAAAATCACTCCTTATTATGAGGAAAACCACCTACGTGAAGAGATCCAATCCATGACAGAGGTGTGTGCTTTCAATCTACGCAACAGTGAAGCCAAACGTCAGCTTAAGGTAGCCTGGTCTGGAACACCCCTGGAGTACTGTGATAATCTTGTCTACCTTGGAGGTATCTTGGATCGCACTCTCTCTTATAAGACCCACATCAAGAAGACGAAGAGTTAAAGTATGTGCACGCAATAAATCTTGAACAAACTCACTGGCACAAGATTGGGTGCTCGCCCACATATCTTAATATCGACGGCACTTGCCCTGTGCTAAACCCTAACCACACGTGCAGAAGATGCATGCCCTGTATGGGAAAGATCAACCATTGCCAAGAAGCTTGATTCCAGCGTAAATGCCCTCCTACCGGCGTTTACAGGATGTCTTCGCCAACTCTAACGGCCAACTTATTACTTCCTAGCGGAATGCTCCAATAGGACATCGTCTAGTGTAGCGAACATGCCAAAAGAGTAGCTACCAAGTATATAATGTGACGCACATGTCCGGACAGATACCAGCTGCTAACCGCCTTAAATCCAGAGAGAGGTTCTTAAGCACTGTCCAAACCTTGAAGCGTGTGGAACGAAAAGGGATTGCTATATCAACCAAGTACATCTATTGGTATTGAACCTGGTGAGCATCTTCCAGCTTGAGCTGACTCCTCATGGGCTGAATGCGATGTCTCAAAAAGATTGAGAACCAGAATCGACCGATCTACATGATCAAAGGTTTCCTTTCAGAAGTGGGGCTACCTGGAACCAGATCAGTACACTACCGGTGATTGTGAACAGACCACACGACAATGGGACATTCTTTAGTATGTCCATTGCTGGAGCAACAAAGTACAGACAAGGACCGTATAGAATTCAGTGAAGCATCAGCCATTGTACCCACTCTGGCTAGATCAATTTGAGAACCCACTGTGTTTGGGTGAAAGGCCAAGAAGGACCGTCACACCCTTGTACCCCGCCACTAACCAGATTGTGTTAAAACTTCCATGCTAAACAAGGCTGACTGAACCTTGTAATTCCTATAGAATCTCGTTTATTACTTTAGCTTGTTATGTACTGGCCATACGATTGCGTTTTTTATAGGGTTTGCCCTCCTCACCGGTTTCGTCAAAGTTTTCTATCTGACTCGTACTGGACACAGTATTCAAACGAGACCTTGAGAACCATCACGGGCTGCCTCCCGTCCTACTCATCTGAATTCCTACCAGTCTTTCAGGCATTGCAATGCAGTACTTAGGGTAGGAGAGAACACCAAACGCATAAACTAGTGAATAAGGCCACCCCCTGCTGGAAACAGCACCTGCTGTCAAAGAAAGCACATCAACTCGGTAACAGAGACTGCGATCTCGCCGACCTGTCGCGACACGCTGCTAAACTCTCCAGTTCCCCTTTCAACATCTTACAGGACCATGGATACTGCCTGCTAGATACCCCAAGACCAGATAAACTCTCTATTACACCTAAGACAGAACTACACCCTGGCAGCAATCTCCCGCAAGGAAGGGGGTCACCTTAAACCGGAATCGCGCAGGAGTCGGTCGCTTCAATAGCAATAGCACGATGGGGACTGCGGCCATCGCCAGGCTGCCAATGTGGTTCTCATCGCGGACTGAGGATAAATCATTTTCAAATGAGTGCCCTACCTTTCGTCCACCGGTTGGACCAGATTTCTCAAACCCCAACCAATCAACAGTGGTTGGCTCCAACGCTTACCACATATTTAGCTGCTGACTCATACGCAAGAAGAAGTCGTTAATCTTGGATTCATCCACTGTTCCTAGAATGGTTTTGTTTAGTTGTATGGTCAACCCAATGGGGCTTGCTTTCTTTAAGGACTACTTCAAAAGGCGCCTTGTACAATGTTGTCTTGATAAGAATATTTATTCTGCAACATAGATTTTACAACGCGTCAATTTCTTCCAAATATTTTTTAGTTTAAACATTAATGTGAATGCATATGGTGAAAGAATGTGTCTTTACCATACTCCGTGACTTAGTTATAATGGTAACTTGTAGTCAACAATAATTGAGTAGAACAACTGATAATTTGTGATGTAAGTTCTTAAATGGCGAAGTCTTCTGTGGATAGTTAGTAGCAGGTAGGTTGTCTGGTCCGCTTGGGAACAAGTAGTGCTTACAGATATACAATGCACGGAATTAGTTTGAAGATGCCAATTTAGGAACAATACCACCAACGATCTCTTTCTGAAATTTAACTACTTAGTTCTCCATGTACACAATGATATAATTTATTAATCTTGCCCTGGAGATAGCCAGTGCAAGTATTCAGAGATCCGCTAGGAAAGCGAAGGGCCACCTTTAGAAACCTAACACCTATAGATGATATCTATCGCTTTCTCCAACCCTCCTTATCGTTGGTAAGAGCGTACGTAACATGAATACGAAGGTAGCCGGTTCGAAATCGGCCAAGCGCACGTGTGTTTTTTCAACACTATCGGCGCTGGCCATTCCCAGGGAAGGATTAATAAATATACAGCACTGTCTTACCTGGAGAAACCAAGTTGTTAAAATTTCAAAACAAATATATAATATGAAATATACAGTTCAGATGCTATCCGCTAAGAAAGCGAAGGACACCTTTCAACCTAACACTTATAGATGATATCGATCGCGCCTCTTTCCAACTCTGCCATGATAGCTTGTTGTAAGAGCGTCGTGCCTGTAATATGAAGGTCGCCGCGGTTCGAATCCGCCGAGCGCACGTGTTTTTTTAACACTACGTGCGCTTGGCCATGACTCCAGGAAAATTAATAAAAATAAACATCTCCTTTCTTACAAATATAGCTGCATGACGCATATGACGAGTTCAGCGTAAGGATAGAATTCTTGAAATGTTGCATTTTGATAGACGTGGAGTTTAACGATAAAAAAGGATGTAGAAGTTTATCATTTCAAACAAGAAGCACCATTATGTTACACCTTTGCCTCATTAATGATTTACAATTTTTTTCTTCTTGCAAGATGGATGACAAGCAGGTAATCATTTGAGACACTACGAGGGAAAAGGACCGAAGAAATAAAACCGGACCTTCTAAAGTATCACCTGTAGCGTTTTTTTTTGAGATTTCCTTAGTGAATGGGAATTGTAAAAGGGAGAGAACAATCAAATAGTGGCATATATCTGAATGATCGAGGGAAATCCTCTTGATAGAGGTGTTTATTGATTCCAAAAAGTACAAACTTGTAGCACGATCGCGATGTCAACAGAAATTCTGCGTGGCAAAGGCGTCTCTCCGGAGAATACCTATCAAGGGTCGTGGAGGGCAGGTGCGAGGATCTGCTTTATTTCCCGAATTCCCTAACTTTGGTAATTTCGGCTACCCAAGAGTGTATACAATATTGAGCTCGGTTTTTACTTATTTGCCAATTGTTTGGCGTCTTTCATTGTTAAATCGTACCAGAATTTTCAAACATCAAATAGGAACACGCTTTTTAGGAGGTGACGTGTTTTGTATTTGATATTATCATTTTTTGAAAATCAAACAATTTAAAGTGAAGAGAGGTTTTTTGCTTTTCACGACACGATCCCTCAAGTTGGACATTACACGTCAAAATCTTGCGTGTCGGATTACACCAATGGTGTGCGCTGAGTATACAATAACAAGTTACCTTTAGTGGATGTGACAACTGAAAGTCAGAAAAAAGAAAATAGGTGACACGAATTAATGTTGAAGTCTAAGTAACAACAACCTTTACATACGCGCAATACTTTGTGCAAATCACCAGCTTAGCAAACTTGAAGGATTGAAAGTGGAATGCATGTATGTGAGGAAAAATAGACACGATGATGATTCCTGTTGTCAATTGTTCTATCAGCCCACTGCAGGAAGTTTTTAAACTGGAATGATCCCTACCTTTACACACGATGGCATATTAGGGTTGGAAAGTAGCCTCTTATCGGTTGGAAAGTAGCCTCGTACCTGAGGGCGTGGTCGGTGATGGTGGTGGGCGGCGGCGATGTTCACCGACCAAGAAGAAGTATAGTTCAAAATCAAAGTTTTTTATACATTGATGGAAACACTTATGACTTAATATCATTAAATCTATGTTTATTCATTAATGAACAAATTGTCACATTACAGGGTCCCATTTGATAACACACGTCTTGGTGAAAAATAAGCAATGACATGGTCCGTTAGAAATATATGGGCATCAACATCATAGCTGAGAAAATGACCTTATTTAGTTGAATGCTATTGAAAAACTATCTTGTGCGCATTTGGTATTGCGTGTTTCACTAATTCGCCGATAAAACACCGGTCTTTGGAAGGACAATTTTGCTGTGGCGTTTCAATTCATAAAACACAATCAAAAGTGTGCATTATAGGTACTAGCTGTAGAGCTGTCAATAGTCTCTTGCCCAAATTCAATGTTCTTAGCGTAAAAACACTTTTCAGCACCTGTGTATGATATTCATTTGGAATACAATCTTAGATTCCTACGAACTCAGGGTTGCTTTACAAAACTTAAAAACAGGCTAAATTAAAGGGGGATTGGGGGGTCGAGGTAATCATAGAAATGCTCATCTTGATAGAAATGGCCTTCACCCAAAAACCCCCATCTGTAAAGTTTCGTGCCGAATTTCAATCAGTTTTGATTGGACATGCGAGAAACGTGATTTGTGAGCCCATAGAGGTACCTGTTGTAAAACTAATATTGGTCGACCAAAATGGAGTACACTTTCGCTCGTAACTCCCAAACAAAACATTATTTAGCCCTAAGATTTCACAGGGTAAATGAGGAAAAAAGAGTAGCTTTCTTTGATCCAAAATTGGCGACCACTTCCCGGTAAAATCTGGCTTCTGGGACGAGGCTAGTAGCGATCGTGGCCATGGACCTTTCATGTGTCGTCCTAAACAAAATAATTGATAACACGATGAGAACAAGAAAGCACACGTATTTCAGATTTTTGAATGATTTACTATATCTAAATACAAAGTTACACACCTGGGTATTTTGTATTTAATGAGTTGAACTTTTACCGCAAGGCTGCAGGAAATCCGTGAGGATCCCATCAATGGCGAGGAGGAGGTTCGAAGTGGTGCAACATTTCTCACTTTTACCTTACTTAAGTAATTACAGCGCAGAGGTTTCATAATATACCTACTCGGTTTACTATTTACAACGGTTTGTATCTCTCTGTTTGCTTCGTAACGAATCTGTTTGAAACTCTTCAACAAAACAAAGTTTGTTAGATATTATGTTTCGTGAGTAATCTGGGCTACTGCTTTCCTTTCGGAAATGAAATTTCAAGACATGTAAATGAATATCTACATATCACGCCAAACTTTTAGTTTGGCTCTCCTCTAAAACAAAATTAGTTCTGCTTGAAGCAGTTTATCACAGATTTGCTGTAACCAAAAGTTGGAGTTATTGTAAATAAAATAGTTATTTTTAAGCTAATGAAACAAAGTTACAAAATAACTAGCGCGACAAAAAGTCGCTACGGAGACAGTCAGTCATAAAATAAATGTTAGCAGTGAAAATGTATACTTTACACGAATTTTACAAATAAATATCTTGCAAACATGCAATCGGTACACGCTGGGAGGTTTTGAGGGGAACGTCGTTCGTTCAAGAGCCTTACGATGTACTGTTCGATAAAGAAGAAGCTTCACATGGGAATTGCCTACCACAAGTACTTGTGTGATGCTAAAGAAGCGTCACATCTAATGCGACACTGAGTCTATTTTAAATAGACATTGCTAAAATAAGGTTAAGAAAATGACACTTAGGATTTAACGAAAGGGTGTGTTTTTTTTTGTTCCACTCCAAATTTTATGCAGGTAGGCCATTTTGAAGAATGTTTTTCATTGTGTCAAGCATTACTTGCAATCCTGTACTTCTTTTGATAATGAAAATATTCTCTCATAAAAGTACAAACAAGTTCATAACAACAACCAAAATAAATGCCATGTGACTGGCGTTGTAGAATGATAGTCATGATGATATGATGCAGCGAGCTTTGTTTGTCATTGATATATTAGTTGTACCCATAGAGTTTGAAATATAAACAAGCAGTTATGGAGATCATTTATGAAAAAAATATGGAATAAGAAGATGAAGAAAAACTATGTCACTTTATAACAATATGGGACGGGTCAGATTGTGCAGCCGACATTGGATTTTTGTGAAGAAAGACCATGCAAATTTATGCAATCTTGCTCGATTCGGCGAATGCCTCTGGGAATTACAGCCCATTTCAACAATGCGCGGCACACACATGTTTGGATAAAATGTTCAATCGCGATTTTTTGAATTGCTGGGAAGCTATTCTCGATCATGGGCTAAGCAGGGAATAATAACGGAATGAATAAAAGGTGTAAGGTCGGTCGGTCGTTAAAGGATACCGATATTTGTCGAGCTATCTAGGCCAGATCACTACAGTATTTATGGCTTTTGTTTGTTGATTTCTTTCTTTCGCTGTGTTTTCGATTTCTTTTAGTACAAAACATACACCGGTAGAGATTCGTATAGAAAGTCTGGCAGTTGAATAATGCTTTTGACACCCACGATAAGAAGCTTCACTACTAGACATGAAGGTTCACTATTATTAGACGGCTTTGAAGAAAATCCGAAGACTAGTGTCAAGAACCCAGTAAGCCAAGACCTAGAAAACTAGTAGCGTTTGAATGCAATTTTTCGAGGTGCTTTTAAATATGATGACACGGTTATTCGAATTTTTACAATTTTGACTTTAAGTGAACAAAAAAAATATTTCCATACGTCGACAAAACAAAATGAGTGTTGGTTGTAAATCTGAAAACACATTGAGCGCCGTCCACGGACAACAGCACGACCAGGCAGTTTTCACTCTCTTCAGTACAAGTTCATCCAAATAAGTAAAAAAAATGGGGCAAACTTTTAAAGTGAACTTGCCTGTTTCAGCGTGAATTTCGCCCTTTTTTTTAAGCGAGCCAGATTGCCACTCTTAGAGTGAGATTTTGTTTATCAATCCCCCAAAACGAGTTAGGATTTTTAGAGGATAAACAATATCGTTACATATAAATCTTTAATTCACACAAGTAATTGTACGTTTGTTAATGGTTGCCGTAATTTGTAGCTTGACTTTTCTTAACCTTTTGGTGGTTATTAGTCATAAATCTAAAAACACCAAGCAAATTTCATCAAGATTATGCACAATGGAACAAGGGGCAAATATTCTGTGAATGACTAGTTTAAATACTCTGGAATTCCCACCTTGGTAAGGACGATAAGGCAATCTGACAATTAATGTTTGAATTGGATTAACCCACAATTTACAGTGTAACCGGTTAGATGATTATTTATAACTCATTAATGGGAATTGAGATGATGATGTTGTCTAAGGTGATTATGTGTACAGAAAGTATTTGTGGGGAAGATCTGGCTAAATCCTTCAAATACCCCGTTCATTACCGTGGATATTGTTAATGCGACAGTTGAAGTTTGAAGGACAGTTATTTTTTTAAACAAAAACAAACAAGATCACATATACCCTGTCGGTTCAGGGTTTTGAGGGTGAAAGTGGATTTACACAGAATTTTTTCCCAAAAGAGCCTATATCGAATCTTATTGAAACAAAAAGGAAATAAACACAGAAGACTGTAAAAATAACAAAGAGAAATCAATTTTCACGCATTTTTTTCATCATTTTTCAGCTTGAGTTCGGGTATTTGATAGATTTCACGCGGTTAGGTTTTAATTTTTTTCCCATTTTCATTTTTTCCAAAAGTTCATTCTCATGTCTGTGAGCTTCTACTGTTGGTAGATTCATTTTTTAGCACAAAATGTTAATACAAACAAAGGAAAAATCATCAATTGTCCCCAATGTTTAAAAAATGAATTAGACGAGTAGAATAAAACTCTTCATTATACACAATACATGAGCAAATTGAGAATTCATGCCGCACAACTCCGTCTGAAGTAATCGACTTTGTTCGCAAAATGTATTCTACTAATGTAAGGAAAATTCTTGGGATTTAATTGATCGAAATTTTCTGACAGGGTATGCTTTCCCATTGGGGGGGATTTTTTTATCTCTTTTTAAATCGGTTTTTGGATACCTAGGATATTTTGAACGTTTGTGGTGGCGTAAAATTGCGGTCCAGCATCGGGGGGCTTTCCATGTAAATATTTAAACTTACAATGTGTGATTGCCAATATTAAGTAAGTTTACTTGTCCTAGTCGTCTGTCATCGTATCAAGAGAGGCATGACAGATTGTATTCGGCTAGGAAGCTTTGCACATGTAAAATGAGGCTGGGGTGGTTGTGATTTTTTAGGAAAATACACAAAAGGGATGGAGTTTGATACTACCTTCTCATGAACAAGGGAATCATAGCATTGTGCAATCTGTGTCCTTTGGGGCTGACGCACGACGTGACCACTGCATGGTTTGCCTTGTGGACTGATATTTGGCCATATTAAGTAAGAGGGGTCGTTGAGTTGGATGGAACATTGTATATTCCCGATTTTGTAAATTTGTTTTTTTCAGTATTCACAAATATTTAATCAATTGGACAAAATATTCAGCTGGCTGGGGTGTTTTAACATTTTATCGTACAGGTAAGTAGAATGCGTCCATTTTTTGCATGACTGTCTTAATACTTTCATCGATTTCTTTTTAACTTTATTATTATTTTGTTGTATCTTGACAACGATCTCTGAGAGTTTGGTTATGAAATACTACACTGCAAAAACTGGAGTGTTAACTTTAACACCATTAGTGTTAATTTTAACACCATCCTGGAGTCAATACGGGACCACACCCACTGGTGTTAGATTACACCATGTTAGTGTTATATTAACATCAATTATGGTGTTACAATGTATGCTATGACACTGCTTGGTGTTAATTTTACACCACATATGGTGTTTTTTAACACTGGCGGGTGTCAAATTGACACTACTGGTGTAATTTAACACTCTCCTGGAGTCAATACGGGACCACTCCCTCTGGTGTTAATTAACACCAAACTTTGGTGTTAACATTTATATTTGTAACGTGTGATATTTTAGTAGAAAATGATTGATTTTGTTATTTTGTGCTTCTATTATAACTGCTTGCCCCTAATAAATCATAAACAGAACACCAACATCCATAATTAAAATTATGCAGCAACAGCGAGGGGTGTTAAATCCTAAATTTCAACACCAGAAACTAACACCAACAAGCTTGACACCGACTTGGTGTTAAAATTTTAACACCCCAGTTTTTGCAGTGTAGTGAGTTAAGGCGTTACGATTTTATGTGTAGTGTAAGAGATTTGTTACAAAAGGAAATAAAATGTAGCCTGATCTAATGACCATTGATCCGATTATTCCTTGGTCTGTTGGATGAATCAGGAATTGAACCCACGCCATTCGTTAACAACGCGCATCATCATGAGCCTCTGATACAAATGTTTTCATAATTTCCTTCAAAATTACTTTCCAATTTCATACAAAAACGTGGGTCGAACAATGAGATATCTTTTGTTCACCCGCACCCTTCTTCTGTAACTTCATAGAATTAACACTGTGGTCATTTTTATCATGGTTCGGGACGGCATGATCCGTTTGATATCGTGATAATCGGATTACACGTAACACTTCACAGACGACAACATCCGACCTCTTTCTTTTTTACACCCGTAAAACAGAACAAGTACATCACATCAGATTTTGGTATTCCAAAGGAAAATGCTAGATATCTTTATTAACGAGCATGGAGGAATGTTAATACTACACTACGCAGAGCCGATCTGATTTACTAATTTATCGCTTTTTAAGAAATCGTAGTGAGACACCATCACTCGTGAATTCTTGAGTAGAATTTTGCTTGTAAAATACCCATGTGCCGAACAGAGTGAGACAATAATCGACGCTACAGTGACCCTTTACTGATATTCTGACAGCGGGATAATCAAAAAGTGTAGCTAAATTACCTATAGTTGCACAATGTCTACGGGGAACACTCTTCATATTCCGAGGTACAACTAATTAGTGTCCCCTTCCGCACAAATTGTATCCATCGAAGGCAACACTAAGAACAAAATTGAATAATTTCCCTCTTGTAATAACGGCATTAAGATATTGTCGCTTAGAATTTCACTGCTGATTCTTTCTATAGAGTCGTCTGATGTCAATTCTGGTAATGGCACTTTACTTACACATGGACTTTTTTAAAAAAAATGTTCTGAACAGCCTCTCTCTTTCTCTCCTAAAATTTCTTCCGTTTTCACTACTAATTGGAAAGGTTTGGCTTCATTAACGTTTGTCCAATTAACCCTGTGACTTCTATATCATTCGATCGGTTCTATACAGTTCGTTCGTTTATACTAGAAAACATTCTCTGTTAAAGCCAGCATTTCAGTAGCCTTCACGGTTCGTCGGTCTTAAAAAGATTCTGACTCAGAGATTTGCGAAATATTATTTTTCTGTGTAATATGAAAAATAGTCAACTGAACTAAAGATAGTAACCGTAAAAGGCACATTCCGAATTTTGCAGATGAACGGATTTTTTCGTTTTGATGCAGTAAACATTTATGTGTATTAATTACGTTCCCATAGGAATCTGTGTAGAATAAAAATTCGCGGATCCGGAATTTTATACAATTTGTGATTTTTCTATATGAAGGACATTCGATTTAACTTAGCAATTTCACACAGGGTTAGTATGTATAAGCATTATGTACATGCAAAAACAGGACTTTTTTTGGAAAGTGAGGGCGGCCTCCTCAGGAAATCTCTGAGTCGGCCTTTAATATTTACGTTTATACCAAGGGGGTGAACGCTTCAAACACCTCCGTACGTGCTGGTCGCTGACATTTTGAAATATTGCACGGAATATTATCAGTTGGGTGCTTGTATGGATAAGGATAAGGACCTAGCCTAGTTCATTCGACAGGATATCGCACGCGACCGTATGGGTCATTGCAGGCAGCACGAGAGCCTGAGGCTCCGAGTGCTGCCTGCACTGCCCATCCTGTCAAGTGCAATTTCCTTTCGAATGCCTGAGGCTGGGTCCTTATCCGTCCATATACTTTGAGAAAACAATAGTAATCAAATCATTACATTAACATTAAATAATTAACGGTAAATTTATCAAAATTTGAGGTAGTTTTTTTAAAATTAAATTTAAAAACACTTCTATACTCCAACATGCCCAAAGTTCCTCCATAAATAGTGCCAAAAGACCTTGACGCAAATTCATTGTGATTAGTTTGTTTTTGTAAAATGATCTGGAAGTGCGATAAAGATCAGACTCTCTAAGACTCCTAGAGTGCTATTTTTCTCGCACCTCCCTGGCAGTTTCAAACAAACCCATTAGTGATGAAACGCGTCAATGACTTGAAAGAAAGATGACTTTTCCACTGCCCTTACTTTTTCGCAAAACAAACCCATCAGTGACGATTTGCATATAATTTCATATGAATTTTCTTCTTACCAAGTCATGCCCCACTGTTTAGATGTTAAAGACCAACGAACGCAGACATGATGTACCAACATGACTGGTTTCTGCATTGATAACGAATTTAGTTGTAATTTTTGGGTTGTCTTGAATACACTTAATTTCATAGGGCTATACAATTATATAGTGCTGGCCATGATATAGTCCATTTCTCTAACCTCCGTGCAGTGATGTCATAACATTGACGCAGCTTGTACGGCACGCGTCAATTCATGCATCTTGTGCGCGAGTGTACCACGCCGTCGCTTTAAGCCAGCGCGTGCGGTTTACTGGTGGGCCCAACAAATCTCGCGCTGACGTCCACGGCACAGAGGTAGGGAAGTTCAAGCATAGCAGCTAAACGTTCTGAAAGTCTTTACTTTGGACAAATTTAACTAAGGAAAGAAACAGAGTACAAATCACTTATTTGGAATGGCTGCGCATGTTGATTCACTAATACTTTAAAACGGAGAAACCAATTATTTGTTTTCAACACAATATAGTTAAGTTATACTGACACCATAGATTGTAAATACTAAGTTCGTAGAGGGTATATAAACGATGCAGGCATGTTACTTGATATTGAGCAGTAATAAGTCGAAATCAAATGATTGACGGTATTTCTATAGCTATAGAGTTGTGACTTGTGGTGACCCTCGTGCATTTCTGATTGACCGTTCATTTCGGATTACCTGTGCATTATCTGATTACCCGTATTATATCGGACAGAGCCCAGTGCATTCGTGAAAACTAATGCACGCTGAAAAACAATAAGAATAATCTTAACACGAGAAGTATATACCCCTAATGTCAATTCGATACAAACAAGCCGCCAAAATATCAGTTGTTGGAAGTTGGGTGCTATTGGGTGGTTAAAAACGTTTGTCTATCCAGGCACACAACGAATGAATGAACACATCTTCGTCTTGATTTAAATAAACCCGCCTCAATGAATACATCTTTTTCACCTAATCGCGCATTGCATTTGAAAAAAGAGTATCTGAGCAAATGATCCAGGTACCTATTATTACACCTGGCCACCTCTAACACATACATTAATTTGTATCACTACCGATTGTGTATATGAAAAGCGGCACCCACATTATGTGGTACTCTAGGTTTTCTTTGTGGTAGGCAAATGCGAGACGGTGAATTTTCAAAGATTACGTAGCGTTTTGCCTCTCTATCTATATAGAACCTCTTTGGTTATACTCATAACTGTTCATTATTTTCC